>WEIT01020196.1:0-17544 GCA_013389985.1 Dryoscopus gambensis | reverse complement strand
CAAGTGCTAAGAGCTCTTTAGAATCATCTTGTGTTTTCAGAGTCCTGCCTTTAGGAATAACCACACGATATTGACACAGGAAAACCATTTAATAAAAGAATGGCATAGAAGAATATTACACAGATTTGCGAACAGTGACACCCAGTCTTTTCCTCTGTGCAATTTTATCACTGCATTTTTATAATACAGACAGACCTGTACAATCAGGCCAGGCATGCAGGAAATACAGTACTGATTATATTTGTACAGGTGACTTAGTCTTCAGAACCTTCCATAACAGCATGGTAAACCATTGTTTGATTTGTGAAGAACAGACAAATCTTTTCAGGCAGTTCCTTGTAAATTTAAACTTCTGCATTTAGCTGGATTTATACAGAGAGGTAACCAGCAATGCAATAAAAAGACATCATTTGCATCTTCCTACATTTAAATGTATTATCCACACAGAAAGTTATTAAGAGCAAGTTATTTATTTCATGCTCAGGATTTCTGAAGTCTGCAAAATCAGCAGTATGGAAATGAGTAATTTTTGCTCATCTCACATTGTTTAATAGGTTAAACTGAGCATAAACTCAATGGCAGCTTTGTGATTCACATCTAAACTAAGCTTTGTTTCTGTTATGATATACTCTTCTACTCCTTAAGGGCCTCTCCAATTCCCATTGAAGTCAAAGAGAGTACTTCCCTTGATGCAAAATTGCTGCGTTAGATTCTACACATGCATTGTGTGCAATAGCTATTGTAGATGCACACGTCACAGCCCACAGAACTAGGATAATACTACGGTGTGTATTCATTTCAGGGACTGCAAAATCACTTCAGGCAAAATTTTCCTACAGTAGAAACCATGTCATTTTATCAGAAGAATTTGTGTTATCCTAATGTCATTGTGTAATTTCACATCTTTTTCTAAAATAAAAATTCATCAATTATTTCTTCAAAAGAAAATAGTCATTAATTACTTCCTTACCTCCATGATTTTTGAACTGCTAAAAAAATCGATTACTTCAGAAAATATTCTATGTCACTTTTTTTGTTGCATTGTTTCTGTAAGTTACATTTTATTTGTTTTATTTGTTTTCCTTCTGGAAGATGTAAACACATGTATAAATACTGTACATGGGCGTGGTTTTCAGCTAGCAGGCAATTACAGCTGGTTCTGCTAGAGGATTTAGGTGCCACTGTCACATTTAGTGCCTTTGCTGCCTTAAGCCCAAGGGGACCTGAACAGTTACTGTACAAGGGCATGCCTGCTCTCACAGAGCTCTGGGGTGGGAAAGCCTTTCTTTCTTCTGTGAAGCTTAATCACTGTATGTTAGAATTAAATATTCTTTAGAACAAATGTTGTTATCCCCTGTAGAGATCTTGGAATGGAGAGGCCACCCAGTCAGGGCAAAAATAAAGGACTTGGAGTGGCTGGAGGCTCTTCTTCCTTACAGCTTCCACCAGCCTGTCTGCAGCACATGCTCCACCTCTCTCCAGTGATTCCCTGGAGATCCCAGCATCAGTTATCACTCAGTGTCAGGGCACAGACAAGGACCTCCAAGAAGAGGAGAAGATGGTTAGCTTGTGAGGAGAAGGTAACAGTACTTCTGCTTGGCCTCAACCACCCATAGGCTGTTCTTTCTCCTTTCTTCCTCAGCATGAATATTTAACTACCCTACATATAGGGGAGCAGCTTCAGCAGAAATGGTTGAATCTAATTTCCCACATTGCCTGGGGCAATGGGGCTTTTCAAAGAGGATGTGCATGCATGTCCCAGCAGGCAGAAGAATTGTTTGGTCTCAGGTCTTTAATATCTCAGAGGAAAGCCCTAATTGCTGGATTCCCAAGCAGAAGCACAACACTGGCAACCTTTGCCAGCTGCACAAGATGTGCTCAGGTGCTGCACGTATGTGCCTAAACATTAGGCATTATAATACCCACCTATTTGGAGATAGTGCACTGGATTCACATGGAAAGTGAATCCAAGAACTTTCAAGTAATCATTAATTTGGGACACTTAGAAGCCTCAAGGGTTTTGCACTGGTTCCCAGGCCTGGGTCCTAGCTGAGCTCACCTAATTCAAGGTTCAAAAACTGATGCAGCCAACATGGTCTCACTGCATTTTGTTTTCTGCTGTTCCTGGATTCAATCAGAGAGCCAGGTTGGTCTGCATATCAAGATAGGATCAGGTCTTCTCCCAGTAGTGCCATTTGGAAGGATTATTATGAACATGAATGGATTGTCAAAATATTTTTGCTACAAATTTCCACCACATACCTTATTGCCACAGAGAGACACTTTGCTCACGTGTTCAGTTCAATGAGATTTGATAATTCCTGGAACACTCAGAGAAAATAGGTCTGCTGTCACCATGCAGGACCTGCTTAACATGCACACTAGCAGTGGGTTGAGAGCAGATAGAAGCCTTTACTCACTGAAAAGTGTGGCAGGGAGTTGAAACTCCTCTCTGCACCAACATTTACTCAGCATATTCAAGAAAGATGGTAGTGTGGGGGTTCAGGATACCTGGTACTGCTCTTGGCTTTCTAGCTCTGTAAGGATCAGCACCCTCAGCAGAATGCTCCCTAGCCCAGGAGAGCCGAGTGAGATGGTTTTGTTTTGTGAATATAGTATGTATTCCTTGCAACTGCATTCATGTTGGAAATATAATCTAAACTCCTCTCCAGAGCTGACAAAGCAGTGGATGAGTAACGACAACAGAGACATGCTGCTTGACTGGATTTTAAAAAAAGGATAGAAAAAGTCTATGAGGGTCTTATGACTTTTTAATAGTTGTTATTCAAGAATAAGTGAGGTTCTTCATAAAACGTCTCCTTCTTCTCCAATACAAGCATTCTTTTGCTTCAGAGTGTCTGCATTGCTTCCACATTCTATTTCTCCTGGCAGATAAAGCTTTCTGTATTTAAGGAATTGTCAGAAATATGCTTTCTGAAGGTGCAGTCAGTTGCTTCACAGTTTACCTCTATATACATGAATTTTACCACCAGAAGAATGGCTTATTTTCCTACAAAAAGGAAAGAAAAGAACACCAAGAAAAAAAAAACCCACACTTTTTAGTTGTCTGAATAATCTTTTCAAATTGCATATGAGAAGTGAATAATATCAGAACTTGTCTTCCCCTGCCTTCTCCATTTTCTTCTTGTGGAGAGCTCAATTATAGAAAAGCTTTCCTTTCTTTACATGGGAAAGACATTTGCTGTATTTGGTGTGCAGGGTAAATCAGGCGCTTGGTGCTGCTGTACTTAATATTAGGCCATGAGTGTTCAGGGAAAATGTAATGCATGAGCAGAAATTGCAAATTAGATTTTTTTAAATTTTTTTAAAATAAGCTGCTTGGGCTGGTTTCTCTCTTCCTCTCTTCACTTTGCTCACATCTTTCTGACTAGTAATAATTTTGTTTAGTACAAGTAAGATAAAAATCACACAATGAAACTTTGTCATTGAGTTTATTTAGTATTTAGACAGCTCATGTATGTAGTTAGGAATTAAAAAACAGCTCATCAAAATTTAACCTTGCCCACCATGTTTATTTTTATCAAATTAAGTTGATTGAAGTATACCTAATTTCTCCTTACTCACCTGCCTTGTGTGAAATGGCATGACAGAAAACCAGCACAGGGCATCCCAAATGCACCACCATCATTTTAATGTATTTATTAACCTGTGTGTCTTGTTTTAGTGACAGAATATGAAGTTACAATGAGGGCTGACATACTGCAAACACATCAGATATACCAGGGAAGGAGAAGATGGCAAAGAAAATAGATGGACACCTCTCAGAAGGGTCGTATTTTACGCTAAGCAGTGAGCTTGCTGGTTTGGAGAAGAGAATCAGAAGTCAGCCAGTCAGCCATGTTCCTCAAGGCAGCACCATAAATCGGTCTGTTGGAAGATCCTAAATGGTGCAATCCCAACAGATGTAAGCCTACACCACAAAATAGCTAAAATCTGGGTCTTCCCAGCTTAGTGGTAATACACCTGTCTCTCAGAAGAGTTTAATTATCTGGGGCTTTACCCTCCCTACAGCTACACGGCTGGTAGCCAGCTCAGAAGTTGGTTGCAGCGAGCTGGCAGTGGCTCATAACAAAACAGCAAATGTGCAGGTGCTCCCTGTAGATGATCCAACAACTGTTGGTCAACGGACCTGTAAGAGATAAACATAAAGGCCTTGTCTCACAGGTGGCTCCCTTTCTTCTCCTACATGATCATCAACAGTGAAGAACTTCCAGACTATCTTGTACTCCGGGGGGAGTTTTGTGCAGGCCTGGTGATGTTTACACCTGAAGAGAAAATAACAAGGTTCCTGTGTCTCATTTGCAGAGCATGAACAATGCATTTTTTCTTGTGAGTAGTCAAATGTTGAATAAATGAGCTGAAAATGAATATCTGGAACCATGCTAATTCACGCAGTGACTTTGCAAGGCCTCTGCCTTGTTTGCAAGGAATGTCACGCTCAGAGCCTTGCCCCAGGCTCCACATATTGTTCCTATTTTTATAATAGTCCAAATCTGAACCTCTAAAATCTCAGAAAGTTCAAATCTGGATTCAGATTTTATGCTACAGCCATAAAACTAATAATAACAAATTTATCAGAAACAGGATGCCTTCCAAAGACCAGGCAGGGTAGAAATATTAACAAAATCTAAAAGGAACTGTTAAGAAAGATAAAACTGTTACTGATAATCTAAATCAATCTTTTGCATTTATGCTCACCAGGAAGACTTCATCTTACTATAGAGCTCTTCTTTAAAGGAATGAATTTACTGAGAGGTTGCAATTGCCCCCTCCCTGGAAACATCCAAGGTCAGGTTGGATGGGGCTCTGTGCAACCCAGTCTAACTGAAGATTCCCCTGGTCGTTTCACAGGGTTGGACAAGATGACCTTTAAAAGTCCCTTCCAGCCCAAACCATTCTGTGACTCTATGATTTTATGATTCTAGGAACCTAAAGATCATTTTCATATTTTGGTTGTAATAATGCAGGCTGTAGGGTAACTCATTAAATGGAACAATAAGAAATTTCCAAAATCAAGTAATGTTTACACATGAGGTCTAAACAAACTGAAGTACAAAAACGCTTCTTTAATTGTGGTACAGGTAAATTACTGATCTAATCTACCCAAACGCCAGATGAATATAAAATAACAAAGATGATATCAAAAACAGCTCTTGGGGGAAGTATGGGAATTACAGATCAGTAAATCTGACTTCTCTGCCATGCACCCTGGTAGAGGTTATAGCAGAGAAGAATGTTGGTAGCTATTCACAGAAACATGTATAATAAGAGGGAAGACTTAACAAGGTTTTTGCCAACGAGTCACATCTCATAAATCTTTTAGAGTTCTTTGATTTGCCAGAGTGTAGGAGAAAGACACATTACTTGGTCACCTGCCAAGCAGGCTCAGGAAGTAGCATGCCAGGGTGGGATACCACCACAGCTCTGAGGGCTCTTGGTGGGGTTTCTCCCACTGCACAGATTTGATACCTGATTCTCCCCTGATTTACCAGTGCAACTTCATAACCACAACAACCAGGATCACTCCCAAGCATTTATTACTTTTTCTGGTTAAGAACTCTAACATACACTGGGCATGGATAAACAAATACAGGATTTCCAACTTCACGTCTGTTTTCATAGCCTTCTTGTTTTGAGGGTTTAGGATATCTTAATATTCTAGTAATTTTCTTTCTTCTTTCCTTAAGGCTCAATTTATAAACAAGTATGAAGAAATGAGATGGAGGCTGAAAGATAAAAGTAGGGGTGTGGATCATTAAGTTTCTGATGAAGTAATAATGTAGTAGTGTATGCTTGGTGATGAAAGAAGTCAGACAAAAGTGGTCAGTTAAAATGGAAAAAATTTCATGGGAAAAAAGAAGAAAATTTAGTAATCTCTACGGAATATAGTCTTTAAACAATGGATTTTTAATAAGTTCCTCGTGCCTCACAGCAATTTTTCATTAAAAGTAATGCACTTCTTTGCACTTCTGATCATCCACAGTAAAAGAAGTGTTCATATAACATAGAATTGAGGGATCTTACCTGACACTGGTGGTCTATATTTTTTTTGGTTAAAGCTGTACTGAAGATTGCATTTGCTTCATTTAGTGAAACAATGCAACGTGCACTATTTACTCTTGAATTACAATGACACCAAGATCAATTTTTGTACCAGTGTGGGCATCTTACCATGACACACTCTTATGCATACACATTTAATGCTCTTTCACCAGGGCCAGCCTGGAATACAAGAGCCTTTGGAAAGGGAGGAGGTTGTTTGGGAGATGAGGGCTCTCCAGCCAGATGCTGTATGGGAATAAAACTCCATGGTTATTATTCCAGCCCAGGAGTGCTGCATGTGTTCTGTGCTGGAGGATTTAGTCAATAAGCACAGACCCATGTGTCCTGTCCTGGCACAACTACCCCACTCTCCGTAGTGCAAGCAGTCCCCAACAGAGGCGTATTCTGAGGTATAGGGGATACACTACACATGTTTTTCTCTCATAGTTAGCTTGCCCTTCCTTAAGTCTCTTAGCTCGACCAGGAATTTACCCCCGCATGCTAGTTCTAAGATCTTGTGTGGAATCTGTGGCTCTAATAAACATGCAGTATGCTTCCTCCCTCTGAGGTGCCTGCTTTTCAGTAAGGAGAGAAGTGATCTGTTTATATTTACAGCCCATTTCCTTGCCAAAAATATCACAGACGTGAAGGGCAGTTTTAACAGACACCAAGCCCGTTGATTTGGCATGCTAATAGTCCCACGACTGAACTCAGTGTTTTCACACAATTCTTCTTTGACTTTTTTGACTCCCTGTTTTGCTGCCACTGATAGACAGCAAATACACATACTCTGCCTGTCAGGCAGTGGCCAGATTTTTTGGCTGAGGTTAGGAAGTTGGCGGGTTACCCGCCCTGTGGCTGTACTTGTGGTGTGCACAACACACATCTCCCCCCTCCCGCCATGAAACTCAAGCCGGGGTCTTTATGGTTTGTAAGCAGTAATTCTAGGAGCTGAGCAGCTATCAGCAAGCTAGCCCGAGCTGTGTTAAGCTTTCCTCAGTTGGAAGTTGTTCTATGTTATATATCACTCAACAGATCTATACACCGTGGTGCTTTAAAGAACAGAGCTCTGTCTTAACTTGTAATCATTTTCTTTGAACTCAGATACTGTGAGAAATGCCAATAAACCCAACAAAGACTATTTCTTACCAAGAAAGTGGGACTGTACAGGAATGTGGATTTGAACAGGCTCACAGATCTCATAAGCAGTAGGGTTGCTGGAGGAGGTAAAGGGGCACAACCAGACTAATTTCTCTGGTGAGAAACAGACTAATTGCCCTTATCCAGATCACTGGCACTATGTAAAAAAAACGTGTAAAAATGGAAACGAGTAACTGCTGTGTTGTTGTGCTAGCCTACATTCAAATTCTTGGCATGGAAGAATCTACTTGGGAGACAGAGAGCACTATTATACCTGCACTGGATCTGTTGATGCATTTCATCAACAGTCTAAGAACACAGGAGGTTACAAGAAAGCAATAGCAAAACGACTTA
Source organism: Dryoscopus gambensis (assembly GCA_013389985.1). Lineage (NCBI taxonomy): Eukaryota > Metazoa > Chordata > Aves > Passeriformes > Malaconotidae > Dryoscopus > Dryoscopus gambensis. Next base: position 9,987 of record WEIT01020196.1, on the reverse strand, counting down.
GAGAAGTCTAGACCAAACTGATTTGCAAATTTACATGGAAGTGCACACAGGCAAAGCCATACAGCTTGGAGAACAGGGAGAGAAAAAGCCTGACCCCTGGCTTAACTTCCCTGCTGGACCTCTTTAATGGATCCCAGCCAGAAACATTTCATCTGATCCTTCTTCAGTTTTGATCAGGCTTTCTAATTGAACTCACATCCAAATGTTGCTTTTCAGGCCTATGTTAATACACGGTTGTGTGTATTTACAGTAAAACTGCAGAGCTGTTCATATTCGCATAAGCAATGCCTCATAGCTGGCTGACAATTTAATGAGACATTCTGAATTTTACCTAAGGCATTCTCACCAGTAGGAAATCCTGTTAGATTTACAAGTGTCCATCTGTTAAAATCCTCCAGAGTCATTTTAGATGCTACACTGTTTGTTGGGTTTTGACCTCCTTTGCTGTGATTGTTCAATTAGTTCTGTTGTGTTCAGACCACATTTGTGTTGTGCATCTTGGAAAGCACAGTAGGGAAAGAGCTCTGCTTTGATGAGATTAAAATGCCAGCCAGGATGTGGCATGCATTCCTGCTCACTTATTTTCCAGGGAAATGTAAGCTAATGCTTCCTTATTTTTACTTGTGTAGCTACCCTTGTAAGTAGAAGAGTTGCAGTGCCTAAACTGAGTTTGATGCGCTTCGATTAAACTTCTTTTTGTCCTGTTAATGCATCTTGAAGGCATTAAGTGGGATCAAGTGGATTAAGATTTCAAGGGTCTTTGAATCTATTCACAGACCTGCAAATGACGCTCATTTACTCTTTCTGAATCAGTTTGCTTACCCATAAAATGGGCAAAATATATATAAACGGGGTGGAAAAAAATGTACAGCATTTGAAAATCTTTGGGTGAAACAAATGTCAAATTCCAAACCTGCCTCAATTAAGGGGGAAAAAATCCTATTCTGGTTTCCCTTATGAGTTAATGACACCTACTCCCTCCCTTAGCTTTCCTCTCCCCTTAAAGTGCAAGAACCAACTTCAGCCCCTGCCTCCAGAGAAAGCAGAAGGTGGCAGATCAGTGAGGCTTACACCTACAGTTCACAAGCTCTTTTGGCAGAGACACTCAGCCCCCGCCAATACCACACAGCCAAAGTGGCTCCACGTCGTCCTGCGCAGAGACCTCCCTACAGCTCTCTTATCTGCACAGCTCAAGCAAACGCTACAGCCATAAAATACACCCCCTCTGTATGTTCAGCATGCTCTGCCTGAAAAGTATATTGAGCAAGGGTTACAACAGTTGCATCATAAGGTCATAAACTTATAATTAACTGTTACTAAATACACAGAGCTAGTTCTTCTCCTCCTGCTGCCTTACTGAGGAGCCCTCAGTGTATACCCTTTTCCCCCGCTCCTTCACAGCTGCTGTGTGATGGCTCAGTAGCATGGGAGGACCCTTGTGCTAGCATGTAATTTCAAATCTTATGGAAGATGGCCGTGGCTTTTGGGAAAGATACTGTTACATGTATTTGTATGGCTAGAGCAATGACATCAGTCCCAGGGTACAAGGAGCTGTACAAACAGTAAAAACATTTTTTCCCCTCTCTCTTAAAAGACAGGAAACACCGGATGGGTAGGTGCTAATGAGGGAGCAGGGGTGCCCATTGTAGGCACTGGGTCCAGTGGCCTTTTTGGGGCCACAGAAGGTCAAGACAGCATTCCACTGCAGATAATGAGGTTGTTTGGAAAGGATTTAGGGATGTACCTTCCACAGCTGAAGAAAAATAGATGAGACAGCACAAAATATTCTTTCAGGATGCATACTGATGAGAAGCAGGAGATGGAAGTACTAGAAAGGGATGTGACAGCAAGCAAACACAGACATTCCGCAAGTGGGAGGTGACGCGGAAAAGCATGATGGGCACCAGGTGATGGGCTGAGAAAAGAAACCTGACAGCAGCATTCTCAATAGCAAACAACTCGCCACAAGTCTGCTAGCCAAGGCCAGAAAACTAAACAGTACTCCCTCAACATCCCTCCCCGCCATGCTGTGCATGGGCAGTGTTTGGGGTGGAGCCAGTACCACTATCATTGAGCTCATTGCCACCAAGATGAGCTGAGTGAGGAAGGCTGTTTCTTAATTATTTTCCCACATGTAGCCAAGGACCCAGAGAAACGCCCAGTAAAAAAAATAGTGTCTGAATTATGGAATAGAGTGCAGACAGTGTGGCGACTTGCTTCAGGGTACTTAAATAAGGAAATAGAGGGTAAAGGTTTGATCACGGAAATGTACTGAATATTGGGTGTTCTTTTCATGTTGAGGACAGGTTTACTGTTGGGATTATTCATGGAAAGCCTCATCTAAGGCTATCATCATGTTGTTTTGTCTGTGACCCTTATATTAGTGCAGAGTTAAGATGTTATACTATCAAGTTCTATAAAGATTGCACAAAGGATTCTTGAGTGCTAGGAACCCAATTCCTGACTGAGTCAAAATCCTTTTTCACTGAGAGACTACTCAGTTTCAGAAGTAATTTTCAGGGAGCAGGAATCTTACCTACCATGATCCTTTCATTCATTACAACTCTCTCCCTAGTCTTTCTTAAATTTACTACTTTCAATCCACACTAGTCTGCCAGTTGTGAACTCTATGTAGATCTCTTAATATGCGATCTCTGAATTTGGTCCAGTGAATTTAAAAGAGCCTAAGTAGTTACCCAGGTGCCAAAATAGAAGAGCTAAGCAATAAAAGACATTAGTAAGTGAACATTAATGCCAATAAGTAACAGGCTACATTTTTATTTCAGATGCAATCCCCCAGGGGGCATATTACATAGTTGTGCCATTGCAGCAGGAACCCCCTGAGGCACTGTAACTCAGCGACACACCTTCTCCTCTCCTATTCCCTCAGGCAGTCATTTACCTCTGGCCTAAATCAGAAATAAAATAATATTCCACCCTTCCTCCCTCAACCCCCACCAAACACTCACCATCTCAGCTGAGCTGGCCAGAGAGAAAGGACCCCAGGCTCTATTCATTTCCCACCCTCCAACTTCTAATCCCCAGGGAGGAAGTAAGCAGATGTGTGGCCCTGCTTGTTTCACGCACCTGGACAAAGCCCGGGCAATCCATGTGGGGTTGTAAGTGTATTCTTACTCCCTCAGGCAGCAGCGTCCTGCACACGTGTGAAGCAGAGCATTCAGCTTTTCTTTCTTCTGGCTCCCTAGAATGCAAGTTCAACCACTGTGTACCCTTTCTCCTACAGTCAAGAGGCTTTTTTATGTCTTAATTTGGGTACAACAACCCTTTTTAAAAAACATAACCATCCCACCCTGTCACCATTCAAAGAACACAGGACTTTTCCCTCATTCCCAAAATATTTTACTCTGAACCTAGGTCTGGGCTCCAAAATGGTCATGTGGCTGCTAAGTAAAGTGGTGTCAATCTGACCCATGGGGCAGGGTCCCAGCTGGGATGGGGCGACATTCCTCAGAAAACAATGGAAATATTTTGAGCAAAAATAACTCCCATTTGAAAGGAAGTTATTGGAGAGGGCAGGTGGAAAGCAAAATTAGAAGGGAGTCTCTGTGTGCCTGTAACAATAGGGAAGCTGATGGCAGTGACCCAGAGCAGCTGGAGCAAAGCTGTCCATTTGCTTACCCCAAATTTTCTTCACTCTCTCTGAATTTACTTCTTTACTTCTATGTTTCTCACCTGGGGTCTGGTATATGAGTTGATGTGGTAAAGCGTGTGATTCATCATGGCATTTGATCTTGGAAAAAAGCCCTCACAGAGAAGCAGTAATGCCTGCAAGTCCTCTGGCACTCTACCTTATGTCTCCTGGGAAACTTGTACAGACTATACTAGCAAAATACCTCTGCTGCATGTACTTCCAGTGGGAAGCACTCCAAGGATGTCGGTGTGAGGAAGTACCACCACTGCTTGTCTAAGAGCATAATTATTTGCTCAGTAGGTTGCTGTGGAAGACTAAAGATGAGAGTGAACCATAAAAGAGCAAAAGGAATTTGAACTCCCCCTTTCTATGAAAACAGGCTGAAACAGTTGGGGTTGTTCAGCCCAGAAAAGAGAAGGCTCCAGGGACACCTTATTATGACCTTTCAGTACTTAAAGGGCACTTACAGGAAAGATGGGGACAAACTTTTTGTAGTTCCTTATAGCAACAGGACAAGGTTTGAAACTAAAAAAGTATAGAGTCAGGCTAGATATAAGGAAGAAACTTTTTTACGATGAGAGTGGTGAAGCCCTGGAACAGATTGCCCAGAGAGGTGGTAGATGCCCCACCCCTGGAAACATTCAAGGCCACGTTGGACAGGGCTCCGAGGAACCTGATCTAGTTGAAGATGTCCCTGCTCGTTTCAGGGGTTAAACTACATGACCTTTAAATGTCCCTTACAACCCAAACTATTCTATCATGGAATCCCACCATGGGCCACTAGATCAGGTTGCCCAGATTCTACGAATCTATGATTCATGAAAAAGAAGTTGCAGTTTTTATTCAGTAAAAGCCACTGCACAGTGATCCCACAGTACCCCTAATGGGGTAAATAAAAGAACATTTTTGTCCTCTCACTGCTCAGCAGAGACATGAAGAGTCCACAGGAGCAGCAAAGGGATATCAGCATGTACAGTAGCACCACAGCCACCCAAGGAAATGACAGTAGCTGGGGAGGTGGATGAAAGCCCCCACTTTTCTTCCTTGGGTCACAGGAAAAGGTGGTGAGAGTGTACCATGGAGGTCTGGTTTCAGAAGAGAAATCTAACAAAAAGCAAGTGTGATGTTTTAAAAATAAAATCTTACACCTTTTGTAGGTTTGATTGGGGTGCTTTGAAGGGCAGGGTCAATCAAGGCCTTATATGTAATCTCACACTAGGTTTTCAATATGTGTGGATGGAAAAACTCCTTTAAGGCCAAAATTCATTTGCCTCACTGCAGCTACCCTGAGCTACAGTGGCCAGTGAGGTGGTCACAAGAATTTTTATAAACTTATATAAAGCTGCCAATCCCACTCTTACTGTGATCACTGGAATACCCATTAACTCGGTCTGCTTTGCACTGGAAATGGATTTAACTAACATTCAAAGTTAGCCTGATCAGTGATGTGATTTTATTTTAATCTTAAGAATAACACCAGCTGAGCTGTGCCCTGAAAAGGCATTTGACTAATTCACACTTTTAAACAAACAAATGAAAATGTCAAAAAGAATGTAATTGACTGATGAAACAAAGATGGAAATAGGCTATGCCTGCAGAAACATAGTGGCTTATGAACATCCACTGAAGTTGGAAAAAAATACACATGGGAAACATTTCAGTGTGTGAAAAATAAAAAAAAAAATGCAAAATAGGAAACTGTCAAGAACATGGGAGAGTGGCTGGTCAATTAAGTACTGTGTAAAGATTTCCAATTTTCTTGTAGTAAATTATTTATTTAGCCCTTTCATGCCATCAGTATATTTTACAAGTTTAATACCCAAATTATAGCTACCCACCCATTTATGGCCTTGTAAATGAGTCCTGACTTATCAATGTGAATTCTTGTTCTAGGCAATGTCAAATTTAGATTGGATTTGGATGTATTGCTTTTACCCTTATCAAGAAGGTTTGCTAGTGTGCTATTTTATTGCTTTATTTAAAATGGAAAGTGCTTTTAAATAGACTTGCCTGGATAGCACAACTGATCACAGCTCAAATATGTCATTTCCCAGCTTAAAAACCCATCCTAATCCAAGCAGGAGGTCTTGGAGATGTAGCAGAACCCATTTATACTGAATGCGTTTGGCTGCAATCTCAATCCTTTGCAATGAAGTGGAAGAGCTATTGTGACAACAATGACTTTAATCTAAAGTAAGGATAGCTGGTACTCTTAAGTAATAAAACCAAATGGTAATCTGCATGTTTCCTGATACTTCATAACAAAAGCAAGCAATAAAGAATTCAAATGAAAAAGTGTAATGACTTCCTAAAGTACATTGCATTACATTTGGTTATGCTTGTGTCTCTTATCCACGTTTCACTTTTTAGTAAAGGTAGGCAGCTATACCTAGGAGCAAAGGTGAAGAATTATCAACGGAGGAGAATAATATGTAAGTAACCAACTAATCAAAAAGGCACACAAAAATAAGAACAATTTTGTGTAAAATTACATCAAAGCAACACAAGTATCTGGAAAACAGAAAAGAAATCACGCAGAAGCATTACTTTCATTTGACTAACTAAAAGCAGGATGTGCCCCAGTACAGAAGTCATTTGGAAGGTTAATAAAAACAACATTTGTATTCATGAGATCAAAGCTAGCTGAGATTTGCATCTCTGCACCAAAGGGCATATCTAGTAAGAGGACAAAACAGAGAGGGAGCAAGTATTGGACAGATTTGTAAGAGCTGAAAATGATGGCCATCTTATTGTTGGCTGCAGCCTGCAACTGACGTTTCTGGGCCACAACTCCTTAGAGCATAAACTGATACCAGTAGAAGACCCTGAGGCAGAAAGACGGCTGGACTGAAGGCTGCCAGGAAGGCAGGAGAATGTGGGAGGAAAGCCCAGAGGAAGAAAGGGAGTTCTGAACTGAGAGGCATGCTCAGGGGAGACGGAGATCTGGAAACTGCCAATTGCATGTAGGGCTGTCCACCAGGTTTTTGCACTCCAATGTCCCAGCGCTTAGTCTAAGTGCAGTCTTGGGGCTCAGCAAAAACATACAGCTGCAGCAAGTCTTGCTACATCCCTCTATGGGGCAATGATGGGGAAACAGTTTGTCTGACTACAGCACAAACAAAGCTTTGGTGATGGACCCATATGCTGATAGACAACCGGAAGAAATGAGAATTGAAACAGAACAGCATAGGTTTGGCTCAATAGGACAAGCATAAGGGATTGGTGCAGCCTGTTAAGTGGGCATGAAGATAGCACAACTGGCAAAGCAAGCAGAGCAGGGATCTAGGGATGCAAGCACAGATCCAGCTCTCTAGATGTTCAGGCTCAAGTTGCCCACTAACAACATATGGCTGCATCAGAATAGACAAGCATGCATAGCGAGGAAGAAGGGAGCTTCCAGGCAGGCATTTTGCAGCCATTGTCACTAGATGCATCTCATGCACCATGAGCAGTCCAAAAGTTTGGCATTTCAGCTGTCAAGACTCCCACAGCTGTCCCTGGAAGGAGACAAGCTCCTCCAGAGTAGATTTCATCACATCTCTTCTCATACTTGTTTAACAGTGGGATGACATTTTCTCAATTGCTGGCTTAGACTAGGAACCTCATTTTTTTTTAGATGGGCAACTGTATAGGATTTGGATCCCACCCTTCGTATGTGTAGCTGACCTGTCAGAGAGGTCAGGACCACTGATATCGGCAGCCTGATACAAGCCACTCTCCTGGACCTGTGGCTGATATCTCTGTCATGTATTTCTCACCTTGCATTCACCCAGATGATTTACTTCAAAAGCATTTTCACTTGGGAAAAATACAGTGCTTATACAGCTCCATAAAGCACAATACCTCTTCTTGAAATCACAGCTGTTCCTTTTGCTATTTGCATGTGCCCTTGCTATCTATCTCAGCCCAGTCTAACTGTTGACTGTTGGAGGGTACAGCTAACATTAATCAGCATAGATGACCCCCTGTATATTGCAGTAATTTCTTGTTAGAGCTGTTTACTGCCTCTCATATTGCTGTGTTGTTTTGAGGGGTCCACAACATAGATGAAAACAGGTTAAATCCATTTTTTCTGTCCTTATCTGAAGATTTACAAATGTTAAGCCTTTAATATAAATACTAAAAGATTTAATTTTTTTAATTAATTTTTTGCTACTGAATTCAGTGGGAGCACAATTGTTCCAGCATTCAGTCCTTTTGATAACTTCATTCTAAGTCAAGTTTATATACAGGCCACTTAAAATACCCTTCCAGCTAATTTGTTATGGGCACTGTGTTATGTCACATTGATCTCCCCTGGAAATTTACAAATTCATCATACATAACTATTTTCCAGACTTGTTCCTGCTCCCACTGAATTCAGCCATAAAACTCCCATTGTGTTCAGGGCCAAAATGATTGGGTCACTGAGTCCTACTATTATTTCAAGTTCTGGTTTATTCTACAGTTTCTATTCCATGTGACTTTATTCTGTTTTGGAACTGCTAAACAGCATAGTCCACTTGAAGGAAGCATGTTAATTGTGACAGCATCATACAAAGCCTTGTCAGGATCTACTTCTCCTCTGTTGCATAAATGCAGTACATTGTTCATATGTTTCTAGTTAGTCCTCTGTATTTCATAATCAGCTCTCCTTTTTTAAATTATTTAACATGACTGTATAAGTGTGGTCACATGTTAAGACTAAAATCGTGCTATTGATGAATTGTAGGAGTGGGAAGGGATGGGGGGAAATCTCCTCTTGAACTATAAATAGTCCTTACAAAGTGAAAACAACCTAACCTTGTTAATCACAAATTAGGAAGGAGTGTGCCAAAAACAGCACAACGATGGAGTGTCAAATCAAACGCCTCTGTGCAGGTAGTTTGTACAATACCAGGTGACTATAGCTGTTGTGGGAATATCCTTGCTCAGGAAAACAGTCTAACTCTGTGCCAACTAGCCATCAATGACTGGCTTTCTCAGGGACTCTGTTTAAAAGGCATCTGAGCAACAGAAATCAGTGATACGCTCTGTTCCTCCTGCGTTACTTGGTCTCACTGCAAGTACAGTATAGTTGTTGTAATCTAAAACCAGACAGTTGTTTGTACAGTAGTGTAAGAATCTAACAATGGCTGTGCCAAATAACTCTCCCACACAACTTCTAAGGTCACTGTGAATATAAGTTTGCATTAACAATTCACCCTGCAGGATTTGTTAAAATGCTTCCTCCCAGCAAGCTGAAGGTCTCCTGGATTTTTAGGCTTCATGACAAAGCCTTCTGGCTCACACAGTTTGATCAGTTTCTCGTCTTGACTATGTTCAAATATTTTATAATAAGAAACTGCATTTTTTCCACTCCTAGACTCCCGTCAGAGTGTTTATTATATTAGATACATTACATAAGCTGGCACTTTAGGTGCTTTATGAGTTTTCCATAAACCCTTATTTGCTAATGGCTAGCCTGAATTTGTGAGTCTACTGCAATTTTTGACCTTTCCTAGTAATGGGAACCTGGTTTGAATAATGTTTATAGTACCTTTAAAAAAAGACATCATAGAAGTGAAAAAAAAATCATAATAATTATGATAAAAATATTTCCTTTATATGACACTTTAGCCAACTTTCTTTCACAGGCTGAGTAGTGTCTTTGCAAAAATTTTCAGCATGCACCTTTATTTTTCTCAGCTATGGATTCCAGGTTGAAAAACAAACCCCTTAGATTAAAGGCAGAAATACACTAAATCTGGCAAATTCTGGTGAAAGGCTAGGCTCTTTGCCTTTGCTAAAAGTTCCTTGCCCAATGACCAGGCTCAGTAACTCCATCCAACTTACTGACATTCTGCTTTTTCATGGTTTAAGAATTTCAAACATGCAAAATCTCTATAAGCTAGCAGGCCTGATTTTCAAAGATGCTGACATCGGCGGGTCCTGAGATTTTAGTTTGAAGGTAATGCTCACCAGCTGGATAGGAAGTTCTGGATTGGAGATCCCACTCTGAGCTGTTATCAGCCCCACTAGAAGTTGTATCAGCCTTGCTCAGGTGAGTGAGAAGAGACAGTAGGATTAAACCCTGCTATATGACATGATACCATCCCTGGATTTGACACCTTGGTGGGAAGGAATTTGAAGTAACTGTGGTGACAGCCAACTAGAAAAGCTTTTATTGGTATACATACAGAGTCACAGAATCATAGAATGGTTTTGGCTGGATGGTACCTTGCACATCCTCTAGTTCTAAACCTCCTGGCATGGGCAGGGACACCTTCCACTAGATCAGGTTGCTCAAAGCCTCATCCAACCTGGCCTGGAACAGTGTTCTCTGGGCTGAAAAACCCCAGCTCTTTCAGTCTGTC
>WEIT01020187.1:300-10835 GCA_013389985.1 Dryoscopus gambensis | reverse complement strand
TTATTCATTTATTTATTTATTTTGCACTGCCCTTGGCAAATGATGATATTCTTGCATAACACTCCCCAGGAAACTCAATTGTATACTGTCCCTCTGCATAAGAGGGTGATTATGATAATGGAGGAAACGAACCTGAAAGTGAAAATGCAAAGACCTTCAGGGATAAACAAACAAATGTGTAATTTTGGTCCTAGTGTTCTTTAAACTGATCTAGGATATTTATTAAAAAATGAACAGGATAACAAGCAAAAAACCACCCAATGCTCTACTTCTACACATACCTTCTTTTTTCTGTGTATCTATGTTTAGACAAAGTATTTGTAAAAATGAGGACTAACATTTAAAAAGGCATCCCATTCATCATTTCAGTGAAGCCACTTAGTTTAAATAAAGCACAAAAAAGGACAGGAAGAGACACTACCAAGCAGGACCTTTGATAGGGGATGACACTCATATTTTCTGAAGCTTAAATTCAGTCTTGTATTAATGGGCCCCATTATACACCCTCAGGTAAATCATGACATACCTAATTTTGTTCCGTTCTTGGTCAAAATATAAACACTTCCATTTTCAAACAGGATTTAAATTATGGACCAAGTTCTTAGCTGGTATCTACCCATGAAAATACCCACACTTCACCCTGAGGGAGACTCCTCCCAAGATGCTCCATGTACAGATAACAGAGAGGGGTATGTTCCTTCATAAATTGCTCACAACTCAAAGTTAGATTCCTGTTCTAAGGAACCTCTTTCTCTGTCTTTCTTCAGGGAATGGGGGAGACTGGCATATCTAAAGCAAGTTTTCCCAATATGTCTATACAATATTCAGTGTAGGTATTTTAATAGTCCTAGCTATGATTACTACACAAGTACCTCCAATCAGCTATAGGAGTTTTATGCTGTTAAAAATATTTTTTCTTCCTCACATGCACAGGCCTCTTAACTTCTATTATCTCACATTGTCAGAAAGTTACAAAAGCACATCCCCAGAGCATTCAGTCATCAATCCAGTTTGCAGAAACTATTGTTTCCACTCAGCTGTGAAAGAATCACTCACATGCTCATATTAAATCTGCATTCTCCATTCCTGCTGGTGAAATTCAACCAGACTCTTCTTCTTTATTCCAGGATTTAATACATCTAAAAATTTTTCATGACTAGCCTTGCCTTTCTAATCAAACTGCAGAACCCCTATCCCAAAAGACTGATGAAAATGGAAGTTATTTTACAAGAGAAGGAACAGTTCATACAGAAAATTTTATTTCCACATAAGCAGGATAGGGGTCATAAGAAGCATATATACCCAGAGGGGAAAAAAACTCCAAACCTCTAAAACCCCCTGAAATAATAAATAAAATTTAAATGAAGCAGTTACTGAATGATTCAGCATTTAAAAATTGTTATGGACAAGTGGATTCAGTATTACCAGAAAACAATATGGCTATGTACAGACACAGAGGCACATGCAGGTGTATAAAGATGTGTATATATGCACAGGAGTTAGTGTATTATGAAAATAAAAATGTACTTCAAATAGAATGAGAAAACTCACAGTTAAGACACATTTCAACATGATAATGACGGCAGGAATTGCTCATTATTTTAACTATTTAAAGACAACAAAATTTCTCGATTTTGGTATCAATGCGAAACTAAAAAGCAAATGAAGAAACAAGATCTTCTAAGTGTGCCATGTGCAACTACCTTTTCTGTCACTCCTCCACCTTCCTCAACTTTCAATTTCAGGTTTCAGTATTCAGGTTTTTTTGCACCAGGCTTTCTTTGGAAACCATCACATTCTGTTATCACTGAAATGAAGGCCTTCAAGAACTGAGTATTTCAAGTGTTACAACAAAAATGTGTGCATAATGAGGGTAAATTAAATGCAATTTAATCTCGTTGAGAGCTGGGAGATTTTGTTCAAATACTGAATATTGTGATGAGTGAACCAAACAATTCAGAATAGATTCTTTTCTTTTGTAGTTCTTTGTTTGTGTCCTAATAAAATCAATGTAAACAAACTGCCTAGCAGAGCAAGGCTGGCATGGGTACTTAAATGACTTTTTTCAGCTCGTTTCTTTTCCTGGATTAATTCCATTGTCACTTTATGTAGAGCTGTGGAACACTCATAGTGGCAAATAAAGGGATGTTTACAAAATGCTCACTGTACAGGGACTTTAAAATGCCTAACAGCTGATTAGAGTCCAAGGTGAATGGCAACAAGGCAAAGAGTATAGTTATGAAATCAGGTTCAGGAAACCCATTGCATGACAACCCAACAATATCTCTCCCACACAGACAAGAAATATTAAGATAAGTAAAACAAAGAAATGTGAAACTGGGAAGATTAGAAGAGTCTACACACCAAAATGAATAAAGACTAAAACCGTTTCAGAACAAAACACAATGGACAGAATACAAAAAAGCAGGTACAAAATTTGAGAGAATAGGGCAGGAAGGGGAGGAGACTATTTTTATATCAAACAATTCTGTAAACCACATTTATTTCATACTCAGGGACACTTTGTGTCAGATAAAGGTAACCATCTGGCTGCAGACTGATGTACAGAACTAACTAATTGTAGGAACAAATGAGCTAACTTGTTTGCCCCTTGTTTACCTAAAGACTCAATGCTAAAGAAACACTATTTTACCTTAACTGGTTCTTTAAGTTATATTGTATGGATTTGCTGGTAATACACTTGATACCCATGATTGTTGTGGACTGCTAATCCTGAAAACCCAACTAGAGAAGAAACAACCAGCTCTCTGTTTCTTTATAGATAAGGAACCAGTGAGATATAAACTCTGCTGAGGCAAAATATTACAGTGCAGCACGATGAACACAGGCTATACATACTGCATATACATACCTACCTCAACGTGTAAATAACTGTATTATATCATTTTATTACATAAAAACTGCCTACAGAGACCTTGCTCCCAGTGACTAGTAATGAGTTACACGTGGACAGGATGTTTGTGTGAAATGTTCTACTAAAACAGAACAGGAACTGCAGGATGGCTTCATGTCTTCTTAGACATGGGGAATAAGGACAGAGATCCTCTTCAAAGAAAAGACACAAAACTCAGTTTGCACTAACAAAGCAAAAAGCAGGTGCTCACAAACTAGACGTTGAGATCCCAGCAACTGTGATGTGACAAAACGTGTTTCATGGCACTGATGTAGGAAAACAGGCTGCAGTAACTTCTGCCAAATGTCTCTTCGCAGAGATCATGGAAAGCTGCAATTACTGTAGGACCAGCCAACAGACTGAAATAGCAGAAAGCTTTCTGCAGGTCAGTGATTAACTTTAGACTGGCAATGGACAGAATTTCCTTCATTTTACTTAGCAAGTCTCCATTATATTTAGTTGTTTCTTGGGGGGGGGAAGGTCTGATGTACAGTTGAACTGCCCCTCACTCTGGCAGTGAATCGCACCAACAGCACTGTAACACGTCAGAGGCAGCAATGCTGGATATGAACACAGACGCCAGCTGCACTTCTGAGAAGCGCCATCAGAGAGAAGAGGTAACTGGGCTATAGGCTGGACTTACATAGTAGCAGTCTCTAATAAAAATGTGTTCAGTTTAGTTCAATGTTGGTCAGGTACAGAGGCTACAGCTTAATGGTGACTATCCCATGACCAAAGCAAACTGTTTCTGGACAGAGTGGAACTAATACTGCTCCTGTTTTGTTTGAACAGTGACCACTGTAGCACTCTGTCAGCATCTGGCTTTTGGACATGTCATCTGTGTTCCACAACATCTGGATGAGAAGTAGTTCCTTGCAAACCCTCCATGCCATCTCCACGAAGGTATTGTGCTGCCTTTCCTACCTCAGAGTGAGTTTTTGAGCGGAGACTGAGGGATGAAAAAGAATATTCCTTTGCAAAGCTGAATTCAATTTCTCAATGACTTAAGAAGAGAATGTCTTATAGAGCTCTCATCTGTCATCTATTACAGTTACTACAGTGATTTCAAACATTTAACCTGTAATATAAATTAAATCTGGCACACAGTTAGGAAGGAGCTGTAGCTATGTGACCAAAGCATGAAGAATTGAGCTCTTACTGCTACCATTAAAATGTGTTGCAGAGGTTGGAAAAGGTTCATCATCAAGCACCTTTCGATTTTGATCTTAAACTGTGATGGATTAAAGAAGCCTCAGAAGATTTTTTCCCCCTTGAGAAATATCCATGCCTCTATTTGTAGGAGAACTGCAGTTAAATCTGCAGAAGATTTTACTAGGAATAACAAAATAACTAGCAAAAAAATTACTGAGCTGCAATTCTCTTTTCCGAAGGCAAAGAAATGCTTATTCAGACTCTATATAAACAGCAGGCCCTTCCTGCTGGGCCTAAAAACTCCCCACCATCTCACAGTATTGAAGCATATTACACTGCACTACAAGTTGTTGTATGTGATTTGCTGTTCTATACTGATACTTTGTTTTTTTAAAAAAATAAATTCTCATGGACACTTGATTCTGCTCTTCTTACAAATCATTGTATTACCCTTGAATATCTTAACACATGTGTTTCATGCAATCCTGCCGCCACTGCTGCAGAAATAACAGAGACGCCCATTTTCCAAGCGTGCTGCCTGTGTTTCCGGGCTGGTTTCAGGCGGGTGGTGGGGAGTTTCGGAAGAGCAGCCGGTGACCTGGAGCATGGGGGAGCTCTTATGTAATATGCTTATACACCTTATGTAACTTTCATATACCGTGACAGCCAAACTGTCTCCCAGATATTTGACTATCTGACAGCTCTCCCTCTCTAACTCTCTCACTAGCCAGCTTTTAAGAAGATATTTTTAAAAACTCCTGACAATCCTCCCTCACTTCCCCCGCCCGCCGAGCTCCCTAGATTACAGACACTAATGGCATCATGCTAGCTACCAGCAGGAGCAGATGAGTTCTCTGCTTTTTGGACATTTTCACATATATCCCCTGCTAGTAAACCTAACTTTAGAAAAATCACATTTTGTACACACTACAGCCATGGTTTCTCAGCAGGAGAAACCTGTGTTTTTACAAGTGCTTTTTCTTCTCAGTAATTTAATCTCTAGCTGAGTGGACGGCAAATATTAACCAAGGGCATTCACTGAGGAGGAAGAGAAAGAAAATTTCCTGTGCAGTAGTCAAGTATTTTACAAAGCTACAACTTTTGAACACATCCTGTGAACAAAACAGTTCTTACCAACTGATATCTGAGATCTTGGCTGATACCAATGCGAAAAACAAGACGTTTTACGAAAATGACTTCTATTTGCCTTTTCTAGGCTAGTTACACAATACATAATACCTCTTTTTTTAACATGTTTGTTTATGATATTTTATAGCTTGCAGAAAACAGTATTTGTAACATAAAGTCTTCCCAGAAACTCTAAGTATAAATAATGAACTCATACATTCTTGGTCAACAAAAAGTTTAACTCCTAGCACACTGTTGTAGCCTAACAGCCTCATTTTGCACCAGTATTATAATGACACTGGCAGAATACAAAAAGCAGAGATGCTATTGTAAGTATGAAACAACCAGCATTCTTCTTAAGAGCCAGCTCTGAGGAAGTAGAACCGCTCTGTTTTTCTTGCCATTGAAGTTGGGACCTTAATTGTGAGATATCCTCTCTTTAACCTTGTCAACAAAAATGGAACACAGAATCTGAATTTAAAAAGTAGCATTTAGCAGTAGCATGTTTAGAAACACAGTCAGAGGATACAAGATAATTTGACCTAAAAAAGCTAAGAGGCTTTGGGCATTAAAGCAGACTCTCAAACGTTTATCTTAGCGCAACAGTTTTGCCCTCAAAGCTACCGGGTATGATTAATGTTTGCTGGAAAACATTATGCACACACAATACCTAAGTAGAAAGATGGTAACTTTTAAATGCATATCCTCCAAGGAAAGCAGTCGCCTATATTCAGCTGAACTTTTAAAAACCTGTTTATTAGGACTATAAAGATGCCTTTAAGAAAATAAATAAAGTAAATCAGTAGATACAAAGGAAAGATGTAACTCAACTGGTAGGCAGAAAGCAGGGGCTGCTGGAATTTGGCTACATATTCTGGAGGTGTTGGCCAGAACTCCCTAAGCAAAATGTTCCCCTAGAAACACAGGTGGTCCCAAACAGCAGAAAGATTCAACCTCTTTGTATTTTTCTAAGCACTCTTCACATGAAACAAATTCTTGACCCTTCTGCACATAAATGCCTTTCGTAAGAATGTTAATTACTAATGGAATGTTTAATTTATAATCAAATAAAAATTTCAGATGCACAATACAACTTTATGTAAGAGTCACACCTGTAAATAACTCAATATATTCAGGAATACAAACCTATTCCTCATCAGTGCAATATTTTCTTCTTCCATGAAGTTAGCAGAGTTTGAAAGACTGGACTTTTAAGAGTGCCAGTCCAAAGTGATAGAAATGACCTTAGCTACTTAAAGAAAATAAACAGTATCATGGCACTGTTATGTTGTGGTGTAACTGCCCTACATACTTCAATAACACAACAGGCCATGAGATCAACCACAAAGTCATGATATCTTGTCTAATATCTACTACCAAACTGACAGTATTCAAGACTTTTCGTGTTTTTCCAGATTAAGCAATTTTCCACGAAAAAAAGAACAGGAAGGTACCCTCAGGTATCCCCACTATGCTGGCAAGGAACAGATTAGGTAAATCAATTCAGGTACCGTAACAAGGTGCAAGAAAAGAAACTACAGGAATCTTGCCAACTTCAATCTTCCCCAATTTGGTAATCGGTCTGGCTTTCATTGTGTTAGCAAAATGTTAACCCGGCCTCCAAGAAAGAGGACTCTTTGCACCAATGCACATTATTTGACCATCTATACACAAACAGAGGAAAAAAGGAGTCATCTAAAGCCCTGAAGCATGAGATTTGATTATAGTAATTGTCTTAAAGCAAATTTGCAAGCATCATTAACAAGCTAAAAGCAAATCAGTCCATCATGTTTTCCACAAAGCCCATAAAATAAAGTTACAGAAACGCAAATTCATGTTTTACAGAAGCCAAAAGGACCTCCATGACAATTTAGCTAAATACCTCGTCTCATGTATAAAAGCTGAAGACTTTTTCCCACCAAACCCAATTAAAATATATTAAAATATCTGCAAATAATCAACCTATGTCCTTGGCACCAAGAATAATGAGTTGTGGCACCTCTTGCTGAAGGATATTGTGGACCCTAAAGGTAAAAATGGTTCAAAAGAGAACAGAACACTACCGTGGAAGAGAAAATAACTGAAGATTGCTAAAAAAAAAGATACTGCAGCTATCTTAGGAAAATCAAGAGCTAGAAACGACTGGAAATTATGAGAGTTTTAGGAGGAAGCACACCACCTAGTTGCCACATTTCCCTGCTCTCTTCTAGAAATCTGTTTGTGGATGCTGGCAGACATGGCGTACTACCTTTGATAAAAGTTCTTTTTGTCCCTGGTACACTTGAATTTTAGTCTGGACCAACATTCACCTATTTTCATAGCTACAAAATTGTGCCTCCTTTATGTCATGTCTGATTTCAGACACTGGGCCACATGACATTTGATCAAGAAGTCAAAAAGGTCTCCCACTACACTTCCACGCAGTAGCAAATACATACCTACATAACTTACATAATGACATCTCTCACCCTCTTCTTGACAAGCAAAATAAATTGTCCCTAAATAATCTCCTCTGCATTATGGCAGCAAAGGTTACAAACTGCTGGTTCAGGCTGTCACATAATTTATGAGAATCACTTGTACACGTATTAAAAAGAACTGCTGATACTGGAACAAAAGGCTTATAAATGTCCCTATGGTAGACAGAGACTTCTCACATACGCAGCTTAAATGTGCATTAGCCAGAGAAAGTATCAGAGCTTAATCTCTGCAGACTTTGCTATCATCATCTCCTGCATTCCTGGTATGCTATGAGAGCTCCTTTCGGATTCCCTAATCATATATACCCATTAAGAAATGCCAAACCCAAGTTCCTTTGATAACATAAGTGCTACCAGTCTCCTCGTAAGGAAGCTAGCAGGTTGCAGAAAATGAAGACAAAANTATGCTATGAGAGCTCCTTTCGGATTCCCTAATCATATATACCCATTAAGAAATGCCAAACCCAAGTTCCTTTGATAACATAAGTACTACCAGTCTCCTCGTAAGGAAGCTAGCAGGTTGCAGAAAATGAAGACAAAAGCAAGTAAGACCGTTCTGGTTGATACCTCACATCTGCTTCTAGAAAAATGACTCAACACAGGGTCCTGGTTTTGTTGCCTGAACTGACACAGGGAGAAAAAGGGACTCTCAACCTCCCTTCCCCTTCGCACACAGAGCTTCCACGTCTTCCTCAGACACTGGACATCCTCTCATGCCCTGTTAAGGGATCAAATCTTCTGCAGTTCCTCATCATTTACCCGTTTCATTTCAATCAAGCAGTGTCCACCACTGAACAGTGTATCTCCACCACAGTTACACAATCATTAGTGAAAATACTACTTTCCTCACCATATGTGTGAAACACATACACTAAATTTTGCTGTGCTGTCCTGCCACACATGCATACTCAACTTGGAGTTAGAGTGCTTACATCTCTACTAGTGACAGAGGTGGGGCTTTTTGTTTTGACACATGCATGGCACATTTTCACAAGGCAAATCTCTCATACAGTTTAAAGTGTTCCAGAAAAAAAGAGATGGATTTTATTTTAATCATCCAAAGCAAACAGGGGAAAACTCCAAAAACCTCTCTGACAAAATGTCACTCTGCAGGAAGTGTTTATTTTAAAAATATGACCTTTCTTAGTCCACAAGGAGCTTCAGTTATACCAACTAGCTCAACATGGCGATGTGGACTGGATGACTTCTAGCTGTCCCTTCAAAACCACACCAGTCTGTAATTCTGTGAAATCACAAACCCTTAAAGATCATGTTTAAATATAGTCTAGGTATCAGTCTGGATACTGGTAAAGGGCAAAATTATTTAAGACATTACACCAAAATTCCTTATATCACAGATACAGCAAGTCTTAGAAAAGAGGTACTGACACAGAATACATACTTGCTAATTATCTATGAACAAGCTGGTGGTGTCTATTCTGATACAATAGAGATAACTACATCAAACACAATTATTTTTCAGCTGAAGTGGATGAGCATATGTAGAGTTTGCAGAAGCCTTCTAATACACTGCAGTCAAAACAAATAAAACCACCTTTGTTGGACCAAGCTGCTCCACATCCGTCTGTTCACTTGGAAGGTTTTCCTCAGCACAAATTTGACTAGATTCAAATTTTGAAAAGCAGCAAAAAGGACAAGTAGACAAAACCGAGCTGCCAAATAATAGGCATAAATTACAAGGCTATAAATGAAATATGAATTGGTAATTTGTTCTGGAAAATTATGAATGGCAGAAAAACCTCAAGCCAAGATTCAAATATTGCCATATGTTGTCCACTTTTTGGGAACTCAGTGACTCCGAGGGAGCAGTAATTTGACTAAGAGTCAATCACTTGCACTACCTGCCAGGCAGGTGTCCCCAGTAAGACACCTCAAGAGACTGAGGCATTCAAAGACTGAAACTTCTTGCAATGCAGTCTTTGCCTAGCTTTGGAGAAGGAAGAGCAATGTTCCATCCATCCTGGACTCCAACTAGATGAGAAGATGGGGGAGAAGAAAGTTAATGCTTTAAGGTAGGTTTTCAGGAAAAATAATCATCTTAATGGATATTACTGGTACAGAGCAGTAGTTGGGAGAGCTACGGCACAAATTGTCACTGCTTGTGTGACAACAATCCAAGCCATGCAGAGCAGGATCCGCTCTGTGACAGTCAAAGGAGGGTCTTTGCAGTAAGAGATCCCTTATGAGATTAAATCTTAAGCCATAGTTGCAGCAGAAAGTATCAGGAAAGATGGTGCTGGGCATGGATTCAGTAAGGGACAGATCAAAGTGTCTGTGGTGTGTCTCCTCTTTTACTTTGCAACACAGTCCTTGACTGTACTGAGGGGTTTTGTTGTCTCTTGTGAATTAAGTGAAAATGTTCTGTATCTATATACACTGGTGACACTCTTTATGCCTGGTTTGCCTGTACACATCTGCGATTATAAAATAACCTGTGGCCTGCCCATTAAAATAATGCCTCTAACCTACATGTTCAGGTCAACATCACAGATTGAAAAATAGAGAAGGTAATATACAACGGAGATAACAAGCGCCAATTTTTACCTTTTGAAAATCACCCTCTCCATACATTTTGAACTATATCAGCTCTTTAGATGCTGGGAGAAGGTACAGAATTAGGCACTTGAAAGTGCCAGAAGCAGCAGTCCATGAAATCACCCTTACAAAGTCCTCTATGACGAAAGTTTGAAAAACATTTGCACAAGGACTACTCTAATATACCAAAACCATGTGCTAAACTCATGTATATATAACATAATTAAGTAGTAATACACACTGTCAAATTTAAACAAAATGTAAACACATTAACTACTTATTTTTCTTTTTATGTTATTCAGACA
>WEIT01020181.1:18493-29532 GCA_013389985.1 Dryoscopus gambensis | reverse complement strand
TTCCATCTTGTACCTGGCAAGTCTATTTAGTTTACAGCTGCCTGGGATTGGGGCCTGTTTCTTAGGACACACTCAGGGGATACATTCTAACATGGTGCAGGGGTATCTGAGCCAGGCTGCAGCCCCAGAAGGGTCTCAGTGGTCCCTCTTGGGGGTTGAAGGCTACAAGAGTACTTGCACTGTGGGTGACGGAAAGCATGCTTGTTAAAGCAAAGTCATTTAAGCAATCTCAATTCAATATGAAGGACTGATAAAGTATGGTACTGTTTAAGATGCAAACAATAATTACTTCAGCTTTTTCATCAACAGAAAAAGCTCTGAAAATATAGATCTGTACAACAGAGGGAAACAGCCTTGTACCAGGCTTGTGGTAAATATTTGGGTATTATTTATGTAAGCCCTTAACAAACAATGATGAAATAAAAAGTGCTCAGAAAATGAGTGCTTCGAGGTCTAATTAAACAATGCTGAATGTTTTTGCATTGTAATGCTCAAGAGAAAATCACCAACTGTTTTGCAACATGCCTAGAATTTTAAATTTCATTTTCTTGTCCCAGATTGAAATAAAAATAGGGAACTTGATAAAGATTAATTCGATGTCAGGAGGGACATTTGCTCTTTAATTAGATTTCTGTAGCCCTAGCAGTTTTGTTGTGCCACTGTAGCAAGTCCTAAAAAGCCTGCAGCAGAACTAAAAAGTGATCCTCATCTCCACACTTTACTAGGAACTAATTTCATTTCCTGCCTGTCTGGAGAGGTATTTTCAACAGGCATCAATGTTTTTGTCTTCACAACTGATTTATTCATCAATCTCAATGTGATATTTTAAACCTTTAAATTACATCCAAATCCTAAAGCATCTGTTTATTACACAAGGAAATTGAAAATCTGTCTGTGTGATATCATACAAAGATTTTTCCTTAAGGTTATAAAGGAAGTTGACAGATATTAATGATTTTTTTTTCTCTTGACCTCATTCGAAGACAAAGCTTAACAAAAAAAGAAGAAGAAATCTGGACAAATACAGCAGGTCCCTGAGTTTGCTGTATATAAAATATATACCAGAAAAAATGAGGTTATTATTTTTGGCAGGCTATGCAATCATCTTGCTGTATACATTTATTTTCTAAAGGAAAAGAAATACCTAGAAGTAGACTGAAATGAGTTATTATTAAAAAAATAAAAAAATAAAATGTGACATACATTAATCTTCTGGTGCTTTGTTATGCACATGCACTTGCAGCCATGGTTACTAGACATTAAGGATCTAGTTTTGCTTCCTCTACCTGTGAACTGAAATGGGACAGAATGGGTAAGGGGACTCACCATCCCATGCCTTCACCCAATGCTTGGGTGAAGGATTTTGAGCACGGAAGGCGATGCTTCCAGGAGGGCTACTTAAAAGGGTTCCTTAACAAGAGCTGGGTGTATTTAGGAGGGAGTGAATCCTCGGTCTCCTCACTCTTCACACCAAACAGCCCAGTAAACAGGCTGGATAGCAGGGTATGCTTAGAAAGAGGCACACATGTCTATGTGAGTAGAGAAAGGAAAGAATGACCTTGGAAGTGAAGACAGGCGGCAGGTTCAGCTGCTGTTTTAGCCTGAACTTTGGAGAAATTGTGCTGATTTGAATGACAAGGGTTAAGAATCAGATCATCTAAGGCCAACTGAGTAAAAATTAAACATCATGTCAAACCTAAGAGACATACTGGAGAGAAACAACTCTGTATCATTTAAAAAATTATACAGTGGTAAGATGTTCACATGAGAAAAATCGCAGTCTACTGATCTACTCTGAATCTTCCTGTGAGTCAAAAGTGGATAAAAGAAAAACTATGGCACAGTGGATTTTGACTTTGAAAATTAAAACTTTAACATGGGTCCTGTTAATGATATTTAAGAAAAATATAATAAATTTCAGAATTAGAAGCTAAAGATAATTAAAAATCAGGATCTAATTTAAATCTAAATATGAGAATAGAACTAATGGTCATTTTTTTACAGTTTAAAGGATTATCACTGTAAACAATCACCTCAAAGGTCTCGGTAATGACCCTTTTTAATTTATTCATGAACTGCTGGAATAGAGGAGAAAAGAGACAAAATAATCTACTTCCCAGAAGTTACAATTTAGATAACTCAAAATAGAGAAGATTGTTTAAAAGGAATTAAAAAATATTTACTAATGCTAGGCATATGACCAAAATGCTAATACCAAAATTTTGCATTGCATTTCAGAACAATTTGGATGCATTGCATCAGCTGCATACTCCGCAGAGTTAATTGATTTTAAAAATAACAGAAATTGTGCAGTCACTGAGGATTTTTGGCTACCAACACTTCTGATTTTCTTGGTGTTCTGTAGTTTTTGTGGATCCTCAAAAGAGATTGCCATTCTCCAGCTGGCAGTCACTCTTGATTTGGCAGCTGCACATGTGTAGGCAAAGAGGGCTGGATGTGGAGAAGGACATGCTGTTCCCTGTAGAGCTGATGAAGATCAGCTCATTGTCCTGGAAGCAATGGGAACAGAACTCTCTCCCCAGGTCAGCACTTCTTATGTGTCCCTCCTCAAAGTTTGCACAGAAGAGTTTGTGAATTTCACGCACAACAGTTTTTGGAGAACTGTGTTCCTGCCTGCCAGGACTGAAATCTGGATCTTTATGTGGTTTTTCTTGGAATTGGCAGTCCTTCAAACATACTACAAGATGGTCTTTGATATGAAACTATCCTCCTTTGCCTGCAGAAAATGACTGACCAAATGCCACAGAGCCAGAGTTAAAGCAGGGGATCTGTTAAGAGCAGGGATTCACAGAGCCTGCTACTGCTGAGTGCCACACTAGTGAGCCACGAACTATTTCAAAGATGGATGTTCGTGGAAAAAGGAAAAAAAACAAAAGAGAACCCACCACTGGTGACTTCTAACATGCCTCCAGCAGAGTCTGCAATGAAGGTGCCCAGCCAGGTGAGCATGCCAACACCTGCAGTAGAAGACTACTAGGAAGCTGTTGGCAGACTTACTCTTCTCTTCTTACTGCCTGTTAAGCTTCATGTTGCAGTGTGACATGACAAAATTTGCCTCTTTTTTTCTTATAGTGTATTAGTCTATTTAGTATGAGTAGTGCTGAGGCTTCCAAAGAGGAAAATGACTCCTGTTGCAAGTAGTCTCTAGGGAGTGGTATGTTAACTAGTTTCTATCCTTGCTGCTTGCTTACATGGAGTCTTTGGAAAGGCTTATGGTGGCCACACTTAAGCGTGGAGGAAATAAAACAACTTGAGGGAAGAGGAAGTGAAGAAAAAGTTGACTTAAAGGCAATTATTGTTTCTGCTTTATCAGAATACATATTCTTCCATTCTTCTTGGCTGTCTTTACGTAGCAGAGTGTTCTACACAGGGACTGAACCTCACATCCAGAGTTCCCCTTCCCTCCTCACCATAGGCCAGACAGACACAGTGGTGCCTCCTCTTTCTCCTTACTGCTGCTGACTCTGAGCTGCTGGGAGACCTCAATTTTTCTCCCACTACATCTTTTCCTCTTTAACAAGCTCTCTGATCAGCAGAGTGTTTGCTTTATTTTGAGCAGAAGGGAGAGCAGAGTCCTTTGACAACTGAGTCAGAAAGAGGCCTTTACTTTCAGGCTGTAGTCTCTTGACTTTTTGCTATTTGCCTCCTGGCGGCCAACCTGCCTTCTGTGTTCCAACACAGTATGAAATCCTAGGGATAGTGTTTTCTGTCATTTCTTGACTAAAAAGAGTCATACCTAAGAAACTGAACAGGATTCCACTGTTCTGTTCTGTCATGGCAAATAATGGTGTTGTTAATACACCTGTAGCCCTAAAATGTAATTTACATTTTGCTATATTTCAAATTCAATTCACAAACTCTGTAAGCTGTTGTATGCTAAAAAAAATCCAAACAAATATTCCAAAGTGAAATGACATAGATTTTCCAGAGCTCAAAAGCTGCAGTACCTTAAAGCAAAAGCAGGAGTGTAAGAAATAGAAACTGGCTTGTAGATATTACACAGTGCTTAAAGAGACATGTAGATTGGCAGTGTAGAATTTCAACAAGTAACAAGTACCTTGAGTGAAACAGAAATATCTCACCATAGTATCTTGATTAAAAGCATCAGCCTTTCTGACTAAGGAATAGGAGTTGGTAAAAAGCATTTAACCTAAAATTTCATGAGTTTAACAGGAACACAGATGTACAGCATTTTTTACTTAACTGTAATTGTCCTTAGTTAAAAAATCTCATCATGATACAGGTCTACATTCTGAATTCTGTTTTCTACAACCAAGTGTCCTGTACTTTCTCTTAAGCTAGAAACAAGTCAACTGCATGCTACAGATCTCACATATGACTGAAAGTACTTTCAAAGAGTAGATGCACACACCTTATGCTACAAGCTTGCAACTTGGCAAAATAAAACATTAGAAGATTCATATTACATTACCTTTTCTTTTTAGAGAGTTTAGAGTAATGCCTAAGTGTTTATTCATACAATAACAATGTTCTATGTATAAATATGTAAGTATCTAACATCTGCAGTACTGTTGAGTTTCCCTCCCCCCATTCCCCTGGGGGGAGGGGGGGGAGGCTCGGGTAGATTTAAGATCTGGGACGGGGTCTCCCTGCCCCTGCCTCTGCCGTAGTCACATGTAGCCCAGGGCTGCATTTGGTTGGTGGCTTTGTGTCCCCCTGCGAGGGGAACTTGGGAATTTGTCTCGTGACTGGGTCAGTCTGTGTGCAGAGTCCGGTCTGTGTGCTGGCTCCAGGCCATGTGGCCACGAAATAAAATCTGCTGAAAATAGCAACAAAACGAGACCTCTTGATTTCTTCGACGTATTAAGCTGTTCCCAGAAGGGGTGCAGAACCGCACCGCAACACAGTACATCTTTTGCTAGCCCCAACTGTACAATTAATTCATTAAATAGAAACAGATTTTCAAATCTATTCAGTAAATGATGCCTAATGATTCTGGAAAAGCCATAAAGAGTTCTGCATTGGACAAGTAACATACAAGTGACACTGAACTTGGCAAACAATCTGAACTTGGAAGACTGAATCACTGTGCAGTAAAAACTTGTTGAAATATAGCTACACGATCTCAACAGGTTGCTGTCATAGACGTAATTTTTCATGTTTGGTAAATGAACCAGAGTATTGCTTTGTCTCTCACTGCTCTGAGCCTTCAGGTTCAACCAGGATTCTTCCAAGCTTAGGATCTCCAGACAGACCCTCCTGGCTCACCTGCCTAGGACTTTCTCTGGTTAATTCCAGCTGCGCAGGCTTGCAGTCAGCTCCTGAGAGGGCATGGCTCTCCTGGGACACTCACAGTAAATGTAGGAAATGTAGGAAAACCTACATGAATACATGACTCCACATACGTTACATCTGTTGAGTCTGTTTTCTCTGATAGTGAAAAATTAACTGAGCTGGGAAAAAGTTGTGAACACTTTACAAGTTTTCCTTCCTGGTTACTCCAAATCACTCTTGAGACTAAGATCAAAGTCTCTGAATAAATCCAAATCATCCTGAGCACGCCTTGATTGATCTTCTGGAAAAAAAAGCTTATCAGTCCAGATTGCTTTCAACTCTTTTGGGCTTTTTTTCTGCTTTGGAAAATTTCTTTCCCTGTTAAATTGTTCTCCCAGTGAGAAGCTACGGTTTGTGTTCAAGTATTCCCAACTCTAAAGACCAATCTTGAGATGAAATGTTTCTGTCTTGGAAAGCAAATGCAAATGCCTTGTTAGCAAAGGTGAATTTATAGAGAAATTTAAATCATGGAGCAAGTTCATGCCCATGTATTATCAGGAAGTACTGACAAGTTTTGTGTATACAAATTTGGTAGATTCTTGCAATTCCATTAAAAAAATTTTCATTCTAATGCTACTTTTCAAAGCAAGATCTTATTATTGATAGTCAGATCTCATACAATACGAAAGGAAATTTTCTCTCATGAAATCCACAGTTTATCTGCTCTCTTAATATCCCTCCATAAGCCTGGAGGGCACAATACCATGGATGGTCTGCATTAATTCAGCACTCGTAGGTAATATATTGAGAATCAACTATCTAAAACATTCAGAGTAAGGAAAAAAAACCCCAAATAAAAAACCATCCCCATATTGGGATGGTGGACACAGACCATTTATTTCCAGTAAAAAGAAGGTATATTTATTTAGCAAGTAACACACTTGTGTTCATTCAATCTAGCATGTTCAACATCACCTGCATTGCTTTATGTACCCTCAGACAGTTCCACATCACAGTCAGCACAAGGATAACAGCATAAGCTACAATCATATCTTTTTCTAGACCTGCTTGCCTTTTGTTTGTGAAGTGTGATTCCTGAAAACTTAGCATTTCACTGTTTCAGGGTACTCACAGATTTGAAGATGGATCTATGGACAATGATGGACATCATTGCTAGCACAAACACTTCTGCAGTTTTCCATCATCTAGGTAAACTCATTCATTTGTTCTTGCCCTTGAAAGACTAAGCCTATGCTACCATGGTTTTGGAACCTGCAAAACTAAAGCTAATCTAAATCTCTCTCACTGTGCAACTTCTGGATGATTCCCGTCCCCACGGCCTCCCCCAAAATAAAATAATTCCCCAGAGAAGTGAAAAGCTCCAACTTACTTGCTGCATTGTAGGTGAGTGTAAAGCAGACTGGACCTGCATTGGTAGCTGGTTTCCGATGGACTGCTGCATTGAGATCGGCTGGTGCTGCTGGATGTTGAGATGCTGGTGCAGAGGGGGGCTGATCTGAAGAGGTGGCGGAGGGGACACGGCCATGTTTGCTATGGAAACAGTCACTGGCATTTGGTTGCTGGGCTTGGGCGCTATGTTCCTGGGGATATTGGCATGCATGGCAGTGATGTGAGGATTCATTCCTGGTTGTTGGTGGTAGTGGGAACTGAGGTACAGCGCAGAGTGGGCCTGGGCAGGCCCATGAAACACTGACTGCTTTGAATTCATCATCTGAGGTTGTGGGGAGGCTTTAACATCAACAGGTTCGCTGTAGCTCTGTTAAGAAAAACAAAAATCAGACAATACTTAGAAGCTACCAAATATGGCTGTTCTACCCACCAAAGTCTGTTTTAGAGCCACACTGTAGGATAACATTTATTTGGACCACCAAATTTTCCTTGATATGGAGTTTGGTTATTGCTCTAGAAAAATAATTAATCCCTTTCACCTTACACTTTTGTCTTCAAAATTGTAAAAAAAAAAGTAATTTAGGTCCTTTGTTTCCTGGTCTAGCCTGGCATTTTCTTTTTCCAAACTTGGAACTGGCATCACTGATCTAATATCTTACACAACCAAGACAACCAAGCCTCACACATTTTTTTGCATAAGCAGCCACTACTATTGTCCTCAGATTTGATGGCCTAGTTGAAAAGAGAATTAGGAGAGTGGGTTACAGCAAAACTCTGTAGCGATTTTTGACATGTCTTGTTTTCCCATTTGCAAACCATGGATAGGATTTTCAGGGTCTTTTACCATATACACTGATATTACTAATAGTTAGTTAGTTAGTTAACATGATGAAGAGGCTAAACCCCATCCTCAGCTGTTCTGCTGCATGGAACAAATACACTAGTTGCTGTGCCAGTGCCTTTATTTTGAAGTATTTTGTGTTGGAACGGTATCCATGCCATCAAGCATATTACATAAGCCATGCATTAAGAAAAATAAGAATACTTTGAATAATTTCTCTTTTAGCAAAACATGCTTTATTAATCCAATTCATAAGGCTCTGAAAATTCTGTTTAAAACTTATGGCTATATAAATGTTAGCCTGCACCAGACACAGGGAAATTATCTTTAGTCTAAAGCAAGAGGAATACCGTGTAGAATATTAGAAACTGCAGTTTTCCAAAATATTATAGTCTGGCCTGATTTCTTAAAGTTGCTAGTAATAAAATGTCTCCATTAATGAATATGAATTTTAATAATACTCTTTGTTCTAATATTTATAAATTACTACATTTGATTAAACTCAATTTGCTCAATTGTTTTTCATACATTTATTTTCCTAGACATCCTGAGTGCTATGTACTCAAATAAATGATGAAAAAAATGAAGAAATAACTCACATATGCTTATAAGTGGGAATCATAATTTGAAGTCATACTGGGATTAATAGTCAGTGAAAGGTGAAACATGCTGGAAAAAAATGGCAGAAACGTCCCTCTGGAGAAAGAAGTCACTTTGTCAAAACAAGGCTGGAAGATGCATATATGCCCTTATTCTGTGATCTCCATGTCATGTTTGCTCAGTTTACAAGTCAGAGTAAGTTTCATGTTACTCTCAGCACTCCAGGGTCAGGGAAGTCTATTTGTATTCTTTCTGAAGGATGCGCCATCACCAACAATCTGGTGACAAGCATTACTGAAATTGCTTCATTATATGTGATGATGAAGATGAGAATGGTAACTTCCTTTTCCTATGTGTAACTGCAGTTCCATTAGCAAAAAACCCCTTGTTTTCTTCAGTAAATGAAGGAAAATTAAATGGATGTGAAAAAATTAATGCAAATCTCTGTCTCTGTGGATCTGCCTAGCTCTGCTTGCATGTGGGTGTACACGTGTGCAGTGTTTGCAGGGTCCAGATTCAGACATAAAAGCCTGAAAGTAACTGCAAAATCTGTCATTATTTGCATATTATTTTTAAAACACTGAATTAATGTTCATGACAACATGGGAAGTATTTTCACCTTCTCTTCCCAGTTGCATTTTTAGAATGCTCTAGTGAGTGTAGAAGCAACAACTGGCAGGTTTGCTGAAATTTCAGCAATTCAGAAGGTTTGCTAATTAGCAGCGTGGTCAGGAGACTCCTCTTAGGTGTCCCGGGCTTATTACACATTACAGGAAGTGTAGGCTGTGTTCTTTCTTGAGAGACTTGGAAGTTTTACTGAGAGCGTAGTCCCCTCATGAAAACTGCTTGTCTTTCCATCATGTAGCTGGCAGGCTCTGTGTGGTCCAAGGAGGGATAATTGCTCCTGAAGTGTCTAAGGGCAGACTGGTTAAACTAATCCTCCTGGTGAGGTGAGTGCTGCAGAAAGCCTTTGCTGACATACTGATACACACTTATATTTCATTTGTAACTACAAAGATGCTGCCATACACCTCTTTAGCAAAGATACAGGGAACCACTCTAATTACTGGACAATTCTGAGTTCATGCATAAGTGGTGGATGCATGGCCCATACTGATAAAATTACAGATATAAAGATAGTGTCATTTGATCCCATAAATACTGAATTATGTTAAGAGGAATTGCACAGTCTCTGGTCAGAGATGAATAATACTTGTTATATCTCTGAGAAGAGCTCTGCAAAGTGATCAAAAGGGACAGTTTCAGTCTCAAGCTATGAATCAGCTTTCTATATACTTCACCACCTCTTGATCCAGTAAAAAGCACAACACTTCAGTTTAAGACCAAGTATTTTGCTGTAACTTAGGATGCCTTAACTCATATGTGATCTGAAACCAAATTGTCCAGTATCAGTGTAAAACACATCAATATTATCAGTTACTGGGAATGTTGATAAATGAACCCATTAAATGCTATTCTCCAGCATGCTGCACTTTCAGCTTTTTTCTGCAGCTGGGTCAGAAACACAGATTTTGTAAGTATTGCTGGAGCTACTAAAATAGGTGATGTCAAGTATTTCAGCTTTGTGATGTCACTTTGCTGTGAAATTAACCAAGAGGCATATATGATGCATAGGTCACACTATGATTTTGGGCACAATTGCTACTTTCACAGACTAGAATGGGCATTGCACTGGTCCAGTACAGCATCAGACAGTCTTAGACAAGGACTTTTATTATGGGTAAAAATTGGAAGTAAGAAAGAAGGGATTTGATTGGCCAACATGGGCTTCAAATGTAGTCATGCTTCCTACTTTGCAGGTTGGATTTCAGCCAATTTTCTTTTGACTTATCCAAGGAGAAGAGCACATAAATAATTTTAAAAGCCGCCCAAAACCTCTAATTAATCTGCCCCAAACCAACACACATAATTTACATCACTAAGTTTTAGGACGAAGTTCTAGGATAAAATTCAGATATATGCAGTGGAGACCAAAATTACAAATCCATACACACAGGCCAACCCACACTGGGGCTTAGTAGCTCCTAAATGCTAAAAAGTCTTTCTACTAGACATGTAGTGAGAACATCTTTCATCACTACTAGCTGAAGAATGGTGGTGTAGGCCCACCACTAGAGGGTGACAGAATACTACATTTTGTTAATGGTAGGTGGTGGTATTTTACACATATATTAGTGAAAATTCACTAGGGTGACAAATTAGTTTTTCATGACAGTCCTTTATGTCCTTTGAATGGCTTATACTTGTTCTGAAAATCAGGTTGAAGCCTTACTCTAAATCTCCAAATTCTTCATAGTTTAGGAGAAGGATTTCCTATGGACCTATCTCTCCTTCTAACAGCCTCACCTAATACTCTTGCCTAAATTTATAAAATAAATTGATCAGAAGGTGAAGACAAGGTAGGTAGGCCAAGGCAGTAGAATGCTACAGAGAAAATATGACAGCCCTTTAGGCACAACACAAATCCACTTCCCATCCCCTCCCCGCAAAGAATCTGTTGTTTTACTGAAACACAAAGAAAAAAAGGGAAGACTATTCTGAAATCCCAGCAGAAAGATGATGCAAGTAGAAGAGAGATAAGAAAAGGAAAGGAACAAAGTAAGTACTACTGTAATTCTGATGATAACGAGTATAATTACGTTAACTAAAAGTGCTGGTGGTGCATGACCCTTGGTCCACAAAATTATTTTACTTGTATAATATTTTAAGGAAGTGAGTGATGATACAGATGAGTGCTGTTCTTAAGAGAAAGTGTTCAGAGTTGATAATTTTGCACAAAGTTTGGAAAGTGATGAAACAAGTTCTTCCCCATGGTTTTCACCGAACTCATGACTTTCCTTCCAATTTTAGAGCAAAGAGAACTTTCCCATGCACCTTTACTCCCCCAGTGCATGCGAAAACTCATTATGCT
>WEIT01020181.1:0-18476 GCA_013389985.1 Dryoscopus gambensis | reverse complement strand
CCAAATTAAAGAATTAAATTAGGATAAGGGGTTAAGCATTGCTCACTTAGTTGCGCTATTTCTTTTCTGAAGGGAACTGCCCTGGGACTAATGGTCATTCTTATCACAGACTGAATTCAGTGTCAAGTCACACTGGGATTTCTCTCATCCCATAACATCCAACTCACTTGTGTTGTTGAGAAATTATTTTTGGTAAAGGCATCGTGCTCAATTTAGCTGCGTTAGAGAAAAAAACATCATCCTAGGTGATGCCATTTTGACATCTCCACAGCTCCCTTTGGGATATAATTTGACTTTCACTTTGAAAACTCACACTTTAATCCCTAACCTATGTAACCAAACAGCTCTTGAAACCTACACATGGGTATTGATTCTAAATTGTGGCTGCCTTCTAGTTACTGTTGAAGCTTCTAATCCCACTTCTGTTGGAACATAAACATCCATGTCATTGAAAGTAAAGCAAGAACACGTTTTAACAAGGGCCTGATCCTTAGACTACTGAATTTAAAGGAAAATCTATTATTAATTCAAACAGAATTTGGACCACAGCCCAAGACTATTACTGTTACTTAAGTATTAATGTCTGGATGTCCATTTCATTTTTCATGAAAACCAGGTAGGATCTGACTAACAGAGGCTGAGAATCATTCCCAGTTGTTGATCACTACTTTTGACCTCTGATTCATCAGAAGCATACCTAGAAACTACAACTGCCTGTACTTATTTCCACTGCTAATGTATTAATGCAGTTTTTGTTAGAAATGTTGCCAGCAAGTAGGACTACATAGCTGTATTCACACGTAATGTATATGGACATCTTCAATTTATGTAATTTATACGTGTTTTATAGTCAGAATTCTTATCTACTATAGAATAATATGTGGGAATTAAATAGATTTTTACAATAATTTCTCTCTAGCAAGCCGTGCTCAACTGCTATTGCTCCTTGCAATGTAAAATCAAAAAGTCCATGTTGTCTCAAAGAAACCAGAGATGTTATATTTACAGAGAAAAAAGGGGTTTTTTTCTTGTTCTACTGATTTCAGAAAATTAGCTAATGATCAAAGCCTTTCAGTTGGAGCACTATAATTTCAGTTGTTTACAGATGAGATATTATCAAAATGCTCCTTTATTAATGACACCAATTAAGCTTTCCTTTGTAGTAAAATATTCAGTAAATACATTCAGTACATTCAGAACATTCAGTAAATATTCTTGGTACCACCAGATGCTTATGTGTCCTTTAAATATATGCAGAGAGACCTCCTCAAGAGCAAAGTGAGCCTTATGGCCAATATGCAAACAACAAACAATGCAAAGCAGCTTTACTTGTAGGCAAACACAATATATTCCAAATTCAGAAACCCTTTTTTACAAAGCCATAATGGTGTAACACAGTTCTATTTNAATGAGAAGCAGGTGTTTCTCTTTAAATGAGAAATGGAGGTCTGGCATCCTCTCTCTATAGACTAGAACAGGTACTATGTGAGTATTTCAAAGCCTAGAAAAGAGCTGAGCCCAATTCAGGTTTTAAATGAGTATGTATCATAAACCTACGTAGTTGCCATGCTGTCCTTTTTCGTGATGGTCCCAGGCTCACATCTAGGGACTGGTGTCCGTCCTTGAGCCATGCTGAGGAATTCAACAGTTTTTGGACTCTGTGACCAGAATGAAGGTTACATTCAGGTAACAGCAGTGATTATGTCAGCTGTTACCAGGATGGTCCAGGCTGTGCAGGCTGTGATCAAAGTTAGGCAGGCCTGACTCAGCTTAAAATGAGTTATCTTCAGTACTGTGACATTAAAGAGGCAGATAGAAGGAAATTGGCTGCATATTTATGCAGCTCCTACAAAGCTTACCTAAGCTTAAGCTTGCATCTGTTGTCTTTGCTGTCTCTTTGGTGGAAGGAGCATCTTGAATTGTTTATTCCTTCTCTCAGCTTTTCGGTGTTCACATAATCCTGTCTGTTTGTAACGTGTTTGACATTTTAGGTCACTTCCAACCCCAAGCCTGTCCTTGAGAAGAATCCCTTCTTCTAGCCTGCATGGGCTCAGCCATTTTATTAATACCTCTGTGAAGATGTTTATGAAAAAATGACTTCTCTCTGGCACTGCTTTCTCTTTCTGCTTAGCTCTTTAACTCCTTTAGAGATTCCTTTGATTTAACTCTGTCCACTCCAATAGATAACTCATATGCATATTTGCAGTGCAGCTGCCTTCCTACCTGAGTCACAAGAGGCTCTTAGCAAATGACGTTTCCCATTTTGTTAATTCCAGTCACCTATTGCAGTAACAACATCTGGGACCCCAGAGAGTTCAGAAAGCTTTTTGACACATTCTTGATGTTTCAGAAACAAAGGAGTAAGCCAGGGGTTGTCATCTACAATTAGTCAAGGTGGCTCAGAAGAACATCTTCGAATCTAAATATACATTTTGTCATCATCTACAGGGGATTGTCATGGATTCATTTAGAGTATGTACGTAAAAATGGATGTTTTATGATTGTAACCTGGGTACATGTGATAAAGGATATGCAATTTTAATTTGATACAAGTGTTTTAATTCCCCAAATGGAAGCACCAGGCTAATAGTGAAATCTAGTTTTATTAATTCACTTTAAAAACAAACACAGTTCGTCTTCAAATCAAAATCTGGATTCTATCAAGATCAAGACATTTCTGCCACTTTTTAGCAGAAATTATGTGAGAGCATCTCTCAGTTTTTGCACAGCTGAATGTAAAGCATCACATGATTTAGCCTCAAATCAAATTCATGGCACTAACTTAAATATAGTTTGCTCTTTATTTTCAGGTGCAGAAGATCATTGGTTTCCTTGCCAGTCAAAAAAAATGTTTGGACTTGTGTTATGATGAGATTAGGCAACTGTTTTATAAATACACATTTACTTAGCACATACCCTGATATATCGCATATTTGCACGTACATGATTTTATTTATGATTCTTTGGAAATTTCTGACTACATCATAATAACTCCAGAAGCAACAAAAGAGTGAGGTATCACAGAAGCATGAAGTACCTGCTTTGGAAACCCTTCATTATAGTTTTACCATCTAGCAATTCTAATGTAATGGAAAAAAGTAAAACATGCATGTGTATGTCATCATTCTGGGATGTTTTTGTTATTGTTTTAAGGGAAATATTGCCTTGTAGCACTTTAATAGCTACCAAAAAAATCATGCATCAAACATAACCATATTTTTTATTTATTCTTTCTCTTACGCTTTCATTAAGAACAGCCTAAAGTGGTTTATGAAATTCCAAAAAGATCTGCATGGACTAGGGCTAGGTAAAATGTAGGAAAAGCTGTTCTCAGAAGCAGGTGCCTTTTTGCCAGCTGCAGAAGGGATGCTGTTCTCCTTGCATGCAATAGCCAACTTGTTAAAGCACTGACCAGGAGACAAGACAGTTCAGTCATCGACTCTTGTCAAGAGATACTAAGAATTTTATTCCCCGAATAAATGTTCTAAATCCTAGAAGCTTGTTTCAGGAAGGAGTGAGCCAGGATACGGTGCCCCCATGCATCTGAAGCTTGGTCGCTATGCAGCTATGCAGTTACAGAAAGCAAATTGTGGTGAGAACACACCTGCACACACACATTTATTTAGGAGCTGGGAAATGAATGATCTGGGAGATCTAATATATCTTTTTGCTTTTTCATATGTTAGGCAAGTGCTCTCACCACATACATATATGAAACTGGAAACTAATGCCAATGTTACCATTTCAGTTTTGTGTTATTTTGGGGTTTTGCTTTTTTGTTTTTGTTTGGTTTTTGTTTGCTTGCTTTGTTGGTTTTGTTGTTTTGGGTTTTTTTATCATGGTCTCCATATTGCTTTTCACAAGTAGGCCAAATGTTTTCATGTATGTCCACTGCATTTTCAAGAGACTTGAATTCCTTACGCTGATCATTTTTATTACAACGCGGGCAGTGTAGAAGATAGTTTGGATCCCCGTAACTCTCTGGTTACAAATTGCTATGCTAATGGCATTAAGGCAATGTCAGTCTTACAGATATGACCTTTAGTTTTCTTATGAACCGCAATTGCAAGATGATGGACTAGGAAAAGCTAAGTCTGCCATATGTTTCAAGAAGCAATTTTACATGTCCAAAGGATTTGCACTGTCCACAAAACTGAAAAATGTCCAAAGCGTTCCCTTCAAAGTCAAGTGAGGACACCACTTTGACTTAGATACAACACCGGAGTTTTGAAATATGCTTGAGTATTTTTTAATAATATTCCCCTTGCTGAGAGGTTTTAGCTTCAGCCATGGTTGCAAATATATATCTTCATGAAAATTGAAATTGTGTCACTACACAGAANTGTCACTACATAGAGAGAATTAAAGATTCATCTAGTCAAAAAGAATAAAACAGGGGAGAGAAATCTTTTTTGTACTACTGAAACAGTTACATTTGTACTGCTATAATTAACATACATATATGTATCACTTATATGCACATAAATATATTATGCATATTGAATACATAACATGCATATATTGTTTTATAAATTTACATATTTATTATGTACATATCATTATGTACATATGAACATATGTAATATATGAAAGTATATAACATTTATCCATATATATCTATATTAAATATATATATTTGAAAGATGCAGCAAAAACTCTAATGTCAGCTGGAAAAAAGGCTGGTTAAGCTAGAAAAAGTGCTTGTTTTATGAAAAAGTAAAATTGCAATTCACAGCATTTTATGTAATGCTGTACAAATTACCAGATACCAGAGACTGCATTTCTGGACCTGAATAGTACTAAAAGTTGCAACTAAGGGCAAATATAAAGACACTTGTTTACAATGCAAAGGCTTAGTCAGTACTATAAGCAATATGGCAATCTGCATAGCAGAAGATACAATGCTTTGTTATGTGTTTTTGCTTTACCTATCAATTCCTACACACATGAACAAACTGAACAACAGACCCATTAATTTCAACTAGAATAAAAAAGGGGAAAATACAGGAAATATACCTCAAAATGAATGGGAATTAATGTATACTGACATATTTATACAATCATATGTTTACCTTATTTACTGGGTGGTGGCCGTACATGTCTTATAAAGACATCATGAAAGCATTTAAAAGTCTAGTAGAGATGGGCTGGCAATCCTATTACCAGAGTTGCTGGTGACACTTCCACTCTTTTCAGCTCTGATTTTGTCAAATAACACAGTCTGATATGACACACTCTAGGGGTCTGTGTGACTTCTGTGTGTGTGTGTGACAAGCTCCAAACAGAACTGCTCAGCTTTCTAAAAAATGAACTTGGAGGGGAGAGGAGGGGAAGTGAGAGAGGGGAGGAGAGAAAAGAAAAGCAGAGTAAAGGGCAAGGATCTGAGTATCATGGAGAAGGCCACCATCTCCACCTGATACTGCACTTCCACCCCAGACCTTGGGATGAACACCAACGTGTCTGAATGCCATTATTCTGCTGTCAGGCAGACGCTAGGAAATCTCCTGGCAATAGGACATCTACCCCATTTCTCTGTAGTCTTCTACTTTGACTACTCTGGAATGTCAAATGGCCAAGATGGGTGCCGTGAATTCAACTGCAAGTCTAGACCACTGAGGTAGAACATGGCAGATGTTCATTCCTTGCTTTTCAGAAAAGACTTGCAAATAAATGCAGAAAAACATACACAAAGACTCACATACAGTAACTCGTTGTTTAAAAGCCAGTTATACTTAATGGAAAAGGTGGCAGAATCAGTGTTGAAAAGTTAGGAAACAGGAAAAGCAGCTGCTCTGGGAGGTGTAAGGCACCTGCTGAGCTGGGCACATCAGACCTGAGCAGAACCCTTGCCTGCTTGTGCCTGCCTCTTCCTGCAGACAGTCCTCTAGGAGGGGATATGAAAGAAAGTTTGATAACTGGATAACATTTGGATAGCAAAAGGATGTCCTCATGGGACATGAAGCACAATTGTGCATCTCACAGCTGCCATCCCAAAGTCATTGGAGCTCTGCTATGAAGAGTTTAATATTGTTCAAATACTTTGAAAAATGAAGTTCTAGATGTTCCAAGGAGAACACACAAAATTACTGAGAACCTGATTTCACAACGATTTAATTGTGTTTGAAAATATGGACAATATAAACTTCCTGCTCACAAGTATTAGTGAGAATTTCTTTACACCAAAGCACTGTCAGGATGAGCAGCACAGAAAATTCTATAAAGCAGCAAGTTAAACAACATGCAATAAATATAACTCGGGAGGATCCAGGGTGAACACCTGATTATAAATGAGGTGCCACAGAGTGAGGTACAAAGTATAAAATATATATGTGAGCAAATCATTAATAGGGTAATAAAGCATTTTTGGAAAAAAGTGTGTTACATTTGGCATGTCTAAACTTTTGATAATGATGTCTTGGAATCTTAATTATATTGTCTAAAAGTAGTTTTTATGGATGATAATATAACAACATGGACATAAAAGACCACATTGACTCCAAATAATCTTAATTATGTATTATATATATTTCCTCATGCTTACAGGCTTGTCTAAAGAACTACAACTCTTCTGGTGTCATATAAATATTTAATAATGATAATGTAGAATATACTGATATTATATTACAACTGGTTATTTTACAGCCTTATTCCAAAATGGACTTGCTTTAGTTACATGCCAGCTCTGTTAGATTCATTGAGTGTGTTCATGGGAATAAGCAATCAGTACTCAGCTTGATTAAGTTTATATTTTTATACTATCCACACTAGAGGAAAACATTACATTATGGGCAGAATTTAAATAATTGCTTAAAAGTTAAGAAAATGCTTCAGTGCTTTTCTGACTAACAACAAATTTAAATATTTGCACAAATGGATTCATGCACTGAACTGATCAACAGTCTTCCAAATTTTTTTTCTAAAAAACAAGCTTTGGAAAAATGCAATAATATACTTTTCTCTTAAAAAAAAAATCTCATTTTTTTATATTGTGCATCTCAAAATTAAGCCACAGAGAGTGTTATGTAAACAGTCCATGATGTGCTGAATAATGATAGCCAAGTTATTTTCTCAAGTGAAAAGCTGGTTTCATGCATTTCTTAAAAAGCTTGGAATATTTTGAGCTTTTCAGACCTATCTTTTGCCAATAAGCAAGCTATTTCAAAAAGATTTCCTTGTGTGCACATGGTACTCTTTCTAAAGGCAGTGATTATTTCTGGAACTTAACAGTCCTAATACAGGAATTAAAGGTACTCTGTAAATTACTTTAACTAAATGCAGGAGTATTTATAATGGCAGATAAAAAAATAGGAAATTATAGGACACAATCCCCAAAAATTAATGAGGCGAAACCCCATATTTCAAATTCAGAACAAACACTGACCAAATACAGAGATAATTTAGAAACATGCATGAAAGGTCCTTGTATGGCTGATCATATAGCAACCCCCTGAAATGTGTACAAATTAATATAATATACAGAGTAGTATTGTATACAGGGCCCCAAAACCAATTGAAACTAAACAAGAAGTTCTTCTCATATCCTATATGCCAGTCCTTCATACTGTGATCTTGACCTCTAAAACTGATTTTATTTAAGTAAGAACAAAATATATCTAAATTTGTTTTGATAGACCCAAAACAAGTGCTTCTAACTGGTATGATTCTGAAGTTGCTCAATTGGTTTTTCACATTGACAGAGTACAGTAATTTCACATTCTTCTGCATATTAAAAGTCTATTACAAATGCTAAAGAGTCTACTGCAAAATTATGGGCACTGAGAATATTTGAACAAATCTATTTAGAAAATTGCTACAGGCTGTATATTTGGGATATACTGGTGTGTTCCAGTAAAGAACGTTCCACCACACTCTTAGTGGTGACCTGTGCTGTGCTCACCATGGCTTGCTGGATGTAAAACGGAAATTCACATTTCTTATGAAAATCTGCACTGTCATCTGAGCTTGACTATTTCTGTATTGCGATTTCAAGGTAAAAAGCAGTTCTAAAAAAAACCCAAAAAACCGAACCCAGGCATTTTGTGCATGATATATTTTTTTCTCTTGTAGGTAGCACGGTGTCTGCCTGGCATGTTTGTTATATTGAGGTCTGCTTACCACTACCTCCTTCCCCTGTTGAACTGGCATGTTACTCTTAAACTATAGTGCTGTCTTGATGACCAGGAGGGAAAGGATATCTTTCCGTGGAGAGATGACTGTGTTTATTGAGCATTTGCAACTTAAATGTAAGTTTAAGGTGATAATAAACAAGGCTATTTGCACTAAATACCGTGGTGCTCAGCTGAAAATGGTTTGCAATATGTCACTATATATATGTGTGTATGTATATACATTATGTGTTACCTTGGATACAAGGCTTGCTCTGTAGGCAGCTAACTGCTTCAGATACTCCTTCTTGGCAGCTTCGGTTTTCTTTTTGTATACCTAAAAACAAAGAGTGGCACATTGGTAAATGAATCTGGTTTTGTTTTTGTACATCACCGGTGTGTCTCATGCATTTTCATAATATCTTTCTAAGTAAACGGCCTTTCCTCATCATATTGCCTCAAGCGTGAAATAATAAACATCATATATTTTAAGGAAAATATTGTTCCAACTGTGAAACACCCTTTAACTAACCAGCAGTACTGAAAAAACAATATTCCTCATAGCATCTCAGGTTTAATTGCTCAAAGTGAAGTGCGGAGTGTACTTTTGAATGGGACCTTTGGGGATGAGGGAAGGTAAGTGTGACCCTCTCCTCTGGCTTCCACTTGTGAGACCAGTTAAAATCCTCTGGGGAAGACGAGAATCTGCAGAAAGACATTTGAGCTAAATGAAGGAGGAGATGACAGTACCACAGATCAGCCAAGAGGATTTCTCTCTTCCCTGGGGGAACTGTTGGGGGCAGTCAAAGAAGCCCACGGAGCTGCTAAGGATAATAAATGTTAGTCATTATTCCAGTCTTGATCCCATATCGGTCTAATTAACTTCTCAGAAGCATGGATCTATTTCTGTACATTTCTCTCAACTCACCAAATTATTTTAAATGTGGCATGTGCACAATCTCATAATAGATAAAGACCTTGGAGAATCACTTCAATTTTGCCCAGATTTCAAGGCAGGATTAGGCAGAACCTTATGGCACTACAGTAACATGATGTTAGAAAAACATGTGTAGATGTTTAGGGTTGAAAGCTCTCAGGAGGAGAACCAGCTTCTGACCCATGGAGCCTAGCTAATGACTTGCTGTTAGCCATGTCACTGACAGATTCAGAACTCAACACTTCTGTTTGCAAATATTGTCATGAGTTTCTCACTACTTCATGTTTTGAGTTTTTTCCTGAAGGGGTAGATTTAGGAGTCATACATGCATCTGGTCTTCATGTAACTAAGCAGGACTGACTCCTTATGTTTCTTGTTGAAATGAAAAGCTTAAAAAACATCTAAAGGTTTAAAAGTGAGGGAGACAAATACAGGGAAAGAAAATTTACTTTTTTATTGTTGCTATATTTCACAATTTTTAAGTCACATGCCAGGGGTTAATCCATGTGTGGACAGGCATTTGGGATTCATAATATTGCACAAAATGAAACTGCAGCTTTGTGTTTCTGTTGTCCACTTCTCCAGCCAAATGCACAACCTGGGCATCTGTGGAAAGCCTTCATGAGGAAAGTAAAGACTGTTCACCTTCCCCCTCCCATTCCTCACACAGTTAACTGGGCTATTGATTCAAAGGTAAAAGACAGGCAAAGCTATTTAGGAAGACAATTTTGGAGTGTTCTTCTGAATTCCACAGCTAAAAGCACACATGAACATCTCCTCCCCAGAAAGATAAACTTTACGAAACTTGTAAGTGTTCTCATTTGATCTTCCAATGCTTCAGTAAAACCAGCAGTCCCGTAATGGAGAGGACCTGGCAGCACAGAGTGTACACACAGAGGACAATACAGTTGCAGACTACAAAGAGAGAGTGGTAATGTCAGGCTGGAAGGATCCAGCACAACACCATTTTTATAAAGAATGTACTCATGAAACAATTTTTTGTTTCACTGAGGCTCTGCTTTCAGACACAGGACAAACCTCACATACAGGCTGGCAAAACTCAGAGGCTGCCTAAAAGGATTAAAGATTTTGCTTCTCAGGGAAGCAAAAGATCATAATGAAAACAGAAGTCTTAGGCTTCTAAAATTGTAACTATAAAGACAGAGAGGGAAAAAGATTGGTTTTAGCTGTGCAACTGCATCTTTGCACCCTTGTAATTTCTCCAGATTAAGATAAATATGTAGTGTTTGCTGATCTCCTATTGTTCCGCAAAGAAAAAAAAGGTAGAAATTTGCTTCTTAAGTTGTAATCGTTTGTGATTATTAGCAGAATTACTATTTGTTTTGAAAACAAATAAGAAATTAGTCAGCAGTCTGTTCCTAGCTGCTAAAATGAATTCAGCTTGACCTATAGAACAAAGACTAAGTCATACTCCTTTGTATATTGCAATGCCTCTGCATCATTCTGATAGCCAACTTAAAAAACAGAGCTGAACAAAGAATTTTACACAGAATAATGTTCTTCAAAAGATCATGTATCTACTGCTTCCACATTGGGTTTTATTTTGCTTTACACAAATATAAAAAATAGACACTCCTGCTGTGCTCTTACAGTCACAGCATAATTGAAAGAGTCCTCTGGGACCTGACTTTTCCTGCAAATAGTTATATTGCACAAGGTTAACTCAATAATATGAAGCTAACAATTCTGCAAATCTCCATCTAAAACATCACTACTTCATAGGAACACCATCAGACAGTTGTTATTTAATTATTTCCTACCTATGCATCTACCATGTTCAGAGTATGCACCGCCTTGCCCTCTTCTCTTGAGTCTTTTGGTGAATGAATGATAATCACATGAATAATCACGTCTTCCCTGGCACTATAAACTTTCACAATTTAACAGAAGGTCATTAGAGTAAAAAAGTCCTTACTGGGTGGGGAAAAGTTTTAGATGACCCTGCTTTGATTTTTGCGTTGGCAAGAATGGTCCCTTGCAGGCTGGCTTGTCTGGAGGGTGATCAGCTCACCCCACTTTGTCCCTGGAAAAGCTTTGGTGTGTCCTCTGAGGACAACGGCTTGAGCTCTCACTGTCTACGTGCATTGTCCTCTGAAGGTGCCCACTGCTTAGGTCAGCATACAAGTAGGCTGATGATCCTCATGCTGGTTTTGGAAAATCTAAATGGTCATGACCTAGACTAAAAATTAGGGTAAGTTCTGCTTTTCTGGAGAATAAACACTTGGTAACATAAACAGCAACAAGGTATGGTCTGGCTGTCAATAGTTTTCTCTGAAGGCAAATGAATGCAGTCCTGGCAGTGGTACAGATTCACTGGCTTTGTGCTGGCCTGGGCTTGCACTGGGGGCTTATGAAGGCAGAGCAAGTGGGGAGCGTCTTCAGAATTTGCACCAGTACCTCAAACAGGTAGGAGCAAGTCAGCTGCTCCTCCCAAACTTTTTTTTTTCTGCAGCTGTGAGAATTTTTTAGCCCTCAGGCTTAAATAGTTTTGTGTTGTTGTAAGTATAAGAGTTGCATCCTTGTAGCACTTTTGGGGAGGAAAAAGGCTTGTGTCATCATTCAAGTACGCTCTAGAAAATAGCTGGAGCTCTTTTGAGCTTCATGCTTAAGACAATGCCAAATTATAAAACACATTATAGCCAATAATACAATTAACGTTTTTCCAGTATCATGAAGCAGGGTTCTGTTCTGTTGCTTATCTATACTGTATACTGGGAATATTTAGTTTTATTTATAGCATCTTAGAAATCTCCTATAAGGTCACTTTCCTGTCCTCTGTCAAGCAAGAAACAATTATTAAATAAGTAACTTGACAGGAACATATAGTTATGGAATTAAGTAATTTCCATCTTGCTTTAATTCAATTAACATGGTAATTGAACATCAACTGATTGTCACTCAGGCAGCAAAGGCCCATTCTGATTCAGCAGCATATTTGTTTCCTTACAATGTATTATATTTTCTATATTATCCCAGTTGTGGAAAAAATGAATGTTGGCAGAAAAAAACCCATCATTTTGTATATGCAAGGTGGGTCAGTTTAATTTATTCTTTTTCTCTTCAGCATCTTATAGAAACTCCAAAACACCAAGACTACATTAATTTGTCTATAAATGGAACTTGCTGGCATTATTTTCCTACTGTGCTTCACACATGCAAATGTAGACAGCATTATACACAGGTCCTTA
The DNA here is from genome assembly GCA_013389985.1 of Dryoscopus gambensis. Lineage (NCBI taxonomy): Eukaryota > Metazoa > Chordata > Aves > Passeriformes > Malaconotidae > Dryoscopus > Dryoscopus gambensis. The sequence continues at coordinate 6,225 of WEIT01020181.1, read as the reverse complement.
TTTAATTACACTTCCAAGGTAGCTTCAAGTTCCCTTACATTGTTCAGCAAAGCATGCAAAAAGGAGTGAGTATGAAACCCTACTTTGGGCATGTAAATGCATAAGATAGAACTTGAATTAGGCCACCAGGGAAAAAGAATGCCCTGGGCTCTCACAGGCTGGTACCAGCCCCCAGGCCATTGGACCAGCAACCTTTAGCTCAGGTTTCCTGGGCTGACCATACATGTGGGCCACCAGAGCTGCGATGCAGCCTACAGCAAGGACTGAACTCTTTCTATTAACAGTGATACACACACATCCTTAAACTGAATGCACCAAAGTTCCACTTGGAGATAGAGGAGTGGTGAGTTACAGGACAACCACTCACAAATACTAGATTCACCAAATTAAAACCACAGTAGAACTTACACACTTTTGCATTATACTGCCAAATTCTGGTCATGTTTTGCTTTATGTATTTTAACTGCTCTTTAGTTCTTGTCTTTTTGGATCATAAATTCCTTGAGGCAGGCTTTATGTCTCCTGTGCTTTTCTGTGTGTTCCATATGATGAAGTTCATTACTTATATATATATATAGTTGAAATATACCTGTCTTAAGCCAGGTTTTTGTTCTGGTTAGCCATTTTTTTCACAGTGAAATTCCTCTCGGCTTGCTTGCAGAAGATTATCAACACATCACAACACACTAGGCAGCAGGATTACTACCCTGTCACTTGTGGCTTGCACCCTTATTGCCTGAGGGGAACAGATACCCCTTCCCCAAGTCATCACAGGAGCCAAAATAGGCACTCAAATGTCTGCAACCATGTCCTCAGTTTTGAGTGCTAATGGAAACTATTGCTGGTGACTACAGTCCCCTTTGGTATTAGAGGTGATACTAGCCTTGGAGACAGCAAACTAAACAGACTGATGATTTTAAGAGAAAAAGAGATTTTCAGAATTTGTGCTTCATGGAAGTCTGCAAAAGCTCTGTGTCTCCTAGCTGACAAAACAAATTACAATGAACCATGCTACTTCCCTGGCTTTGCCTAAATAGATGGTATGAGGATGACAAAAAAAGCAAAGTTTTCCATTTATCTTGTGGATATCTCCTTAGAGCTGACACTTGCATGCAAGTTATATTCTTCTTTTTAAAATGATGTAAAAGTGCCCACATTCGTTTTGGTGGAAGTGTTCCAGAAGCCCCACAAAACAGTATATGCAAAAGTAGTAAATCAAAAAGCAACATGACTGATTTTGTATTCTTGGTCTCTGCTGCGTTATATCCCATGGGAGTGTCATTTTCACGGACTACAGTTACAGGAATGTCATCTGATAAAATACAGTAGGCCCCAATCCAGAATTAAATTCCACATTCAGATTGTCGTTCCTGGCCCTAAATACGTCGGCTCATAGACAAAACTTGTATTTTTTTCCAAGTGGGAGACATATCTCTAGTTTTAATCTCCTGATTTTGCAGCAAAGGCACCTAGAGCTTCACACACTCATCTAAAATATGGAGAAAGATATTCCCACAGCAGTCAGAAAAAAATTCCTCAGAATTGCTTAATGGACATTGAAACATGTTACCATTTGATTTTTAATCTAAGTACATACAGTAACAGAAAGAGGCCCAGGGCTAGCTATATGGCTCAGTAGCCTCTTTGACTGAAGAGCATGGAAAAGATACTGATGACATGTTAGAGGCTTAGGGGAAAGAATTCAGACTTTCTGGCATGTGGGGGAAAGATGACAGGCCAAATTCAGCTCTAGCACCAACAGTGAGACTGTATGGGGAACAGTGGAAATTGCAGCCATTTGTGCCAGGCCTAAACTTGACCTTATAGTTTTGATGCTTACAGGAGCAGGACTGTACACTTTATCAGAAGCATATTGGATGAAAGTTGAGTACAAAACAAGTGACATTAGACATATGATTTATGTGGTGATTATTTCCACTTGTTGGTACTCTTAAAAAAAAAACACCCAAAAAACTAAGGATGTGAGGCTAAATGGAGGCATGATAATTGGGCCTAAATCCAGTTTTGCATGCGAATAACTTAAAAGTCATGTTCCTATTGAGGTCAAATGTATGGATAAAAGCTGGGGAAGAAGAATAAGTAGAAAATTATGGCTATTATTTATACACATTGCTACAGCAGTATTTGAAACCCAGGGTCCTTTCTGCCCAGCTGCTTCCAAGTACAGTAAGAAGGTGAAGTGGACTTAAACTCGACATTTCATAACTTGGTGGCCTCGTGCAATGTTTCTCTAGGACCTATGTTTGTTGTGTGCTGCAAATAGATTTTAGAAATCCACCCTGGACAGGGGGTGTCTGATGTTCCTTGTGATTTCAGCGCTCTCAGATGGCCTGATATTCCTCCCGTCTCAAGTCAGTGGAAGTTAAGGAGTTCAAGGACTGGCCATGTAGAAGCCAGGGTTATAGAAAAACCTGAAGAGATAAATTTACATATCTGTACACATATCTGTGCATAGACGTGAGTTGTATCTATGCTTAGTGTCTGCCTATTATTGGCCCATTTGTGTTCCAGCTCATTAAGCCCAGATGCTTCCTGCCCAGAGGAAGGGACAAGGAGAATACACCATGATGAGGATCAGTTGTTTCGAAATCTTGACACTCCAGTCTAGACCCTCAAAGGGTAGAGATGCAATTTCAATATAGAAATTTGTGAAGAAAAACAGTGCACCTCCCAAACATGCCTAAGATGCAATGCTGGTAAAAGCTACATTGCTGGTGCAGGTAGCTGGGAGGAGAGATGTAAGTTTGCTCTCTGTTGTGCCTATTCCAGAATCCATTTTGCTTATAATTCACTTTGGCAGTGTGAATACACACAGATGTGCCTTCTCTTCCTATTCTCATTTACAAAAATAAAACAAAGCTAAACCTTGTGTGGTTGTTTATCTGCTAAACTGAAGGCACATTCTCATTCTCTTACAAGTGTGTTAGTTCTTCCTTGGAGATTGCTTCATTAGCATGGAGCATGTAAGGGTTTTTAAAAGGAGGATAAGAGATAGATAAACAAATGTCTGTGTGAGTATACCAGCATATATAAGGGAAGAAACCGAACTTCTTAAGATGCTACTGACTAACTTGACCTTATAGTCTGCACATCTTCTAAAGCTGTTTTAGCAGCCAGCCCCCTGAACTGTCTGACATCCTGACACTGGGCACCCCATATGCATGGCAATGCAATGGGGACATGATGGCTCTTCCAGCCATGGGATGGATAATCTCATTTGCCATGTCAAGGGATGGGATGCCATCACACCCTGGGAGGGAGGATATAGGTTAGGTGTTCCCAGAGGCCAGGTGGAGTCAAGGCTTGTTGAAACACTGATATTGGATCTACTTTGATCTGACTTATGGTACCTCACATCATGAGAAAAGCTGTGGAGATGTGAAGTATTGGCCAGCATTACTTGTAAGCCCCCTCCTGATCTACTTGGTTCATCCCAGCAGTGGATAATGTGCTGCTATATCTAAAACGTCCCTGTGGTCAAAAGAGAAACTTATAAAACACACTTTGTTATTTTTCATGCCCAAATCAGTCTGGGTTATTTTTGGAGACAAAATAAAAAAACCCTGAAAGCTTGTGGGTTATAGTGAAAATGGTAACAGTACCACAAATATTGACACTAATGCATGGGGACTTCATTTTATGTAAGTATTTGTAACATACAATCCAAGTTCCATCATATATTAAAGAATAAACTGCAGCTTTTATCTAGTGGGTCTTTGAGCACCAATGAGGAGTAAATGATTTGATTTTGTGAGCTCAGAGGATTTGTCAGCTGCCTCATATGTATAATTCTGGCTCTTCATATTCCTGCTGCTTCTAATTTAGCAGGACAGGCTCATAATTGAAGCAAATTAACTATTTACACTTGCCACTTCTACCAGGGGAAGAGGACACATCAGCAGGAAAGAATGAGTGGGAAATTAAATTCTTCCCACTTGTGTCAGATCTGCCCTTATATAAACACATTAACAGTAATTTCATGAGGCGTCAACCATAGGAATAAATACTGAGGGATAAAATAATGAGGTGTTGCTATTGAGCTGAACTGTTGCAGCTAATATTACTTCTATGAATTATGCAGCCTGAAAGAAAGCATCTGTCACAGCACTCAAACAGTCCTTTCACCTGCTTCTTCTGATTGTTAAGTTTGGGGTGCCTGAGGTGAATCCCTCTTTCTCCCAGCTGTAGGGCCAGCGCAGTGTTGAAGTAAACACACAGGAGCACATACACACAAGTATGCACACTAAGCTGTTCATAGGAGGCCAAATTAATTCCTACTAGAATTCCAGTTAAGTCACTGAAGTTACACCAGAGATTAATTTTGTTGAATGTTGAATAGACATTCAATTCCATTTTTAGAATAAAAGAACATTTATTAAGGTCTTTGGCTGAAGTTTTAAAGTTACACTAATGTAAACAAGAACATTTTGTTTTTAATTTGCCACATCTATTATAGCTTTACTAGGACTCCAGTTAGAAACTTAAGGTTCATTTAGTACATGCACATCTGGTACTGATTTAAAATTACTCTCCTTTTTCATCTAAGGACAGAAAATGACCTAAATAGCCCTTTTACCCAGTTTAAACCAGTATTCTGTCTGAAAGCCAGAGACTCAACTGTTTAGCATGCTGAACCCTCTTTCCTGGGAGATGTTTATCTCCCCTTTGCAGTAAAAAAGTGTGCAAAGGGCGAAGATGTACATAGATAAGCTACAGAAATGGGTGCACAGAAGTATAGTACTACGGAGAAAACAGTGTTTGTGATCATAAGAGAGGAACTGAAAAAGTCATTAAAAAAAATATCCCTGAGCTATGGCTACAGCATCGAGGAGAATGTACCTCAACATACTACTGCTACAGCTGCCTACCATTCACAGATTTATTAATCTGAACAGTTTTAGAAAGCATTTACAGTGAAAAATGAAGGAAAATGCACAGTGCCTGCTTCCGATCAGGTGTAATTATTGTACTCTATTCAGAATTTGAGAAATCCATGACAAAGTCCACCATGACCACTAAACTCCCTTTAACTTCTAGTCTCCTCCTGTAGATAGATTTGGACAAACAAAATACAGTCACACACCAGCACTGTTTGCAAATGGGCCTTTTACACACAGAAATTAATGTGACTCAAAGATGCAAATGTCTTCATATGGTAAAATAGGAGGGAAGTACACCGGTATCTGCTTTAATCTAATAAATTGCCTTATTCTCACAGTAAGAGTATCAGAGTGCAATCCACTTTAAGCATAACCCTCCCCTAACTTCAGTAAGGCACCCACCATCAGCTAGTTCATAATAACATTTCCTTTTTTTGTCATTCAAATCCTATTTTCTCAAACAACACTTTCCTAGTTCTTCACAGTTTGAAAAACATATGTGGTTATTGCACAAAGCTTTTCAAACTACAGTCCAATATGTCAGGTTATCAAAATTTTGTTGCAAACTCTTGGACATACATATACTCCCCTTGGGTTGTTATTGTACTGAGTTTCTATACTTTTATTTATTCAGTGGTCAATCTTCAAGAACAAACAAGAAGAATTCTATGCATTTCAGAAAAAAAATGGCTCAGATCATAGGGACAAAGAAGATTTCATTTTAGCATGAAAACATGAGGCTATTCTTCTTTCTCAATAGATGCATTATATTTACTATTTAAATAGTAAAAGGAGTTCCAATTCAGGAAACATAATTTGGAAACATACTTCTATTTGAATTCCAGAATAAGCTTTAGCTTCCAAAACATAAGCCAGAAGCTTTATGATAATTGAATCCTTTTCAGCAATTATAATTCATCAATAAAGTAGTCCTCTAATGATGTTATTGTTTCTTTATTTAACTATTTTTGCATTTCTGAAGCTTCGTCAATGCCAAATACCAAATGCTACATTAATCATTTGTGGTTTTAGAGTCCAATTTTCCTACCAGAGACATAGGTTTCGTAACCATTACTAATGCTCTGGATATGAAAAATTAGGCCTCTAAAATACAGACTATCTAGTCAGTTAAGATGTCTTGTAATCATTACTTTGTGCTGTTAGATCCCTAATGGAAAAAAAAATGAGTTTAAATTTATTCTAGAAAATAGGATTGCCAATTTTATTTTTTTTAAATGGGGAATATTTTTTATGATTTCTGTACAGTGCTAGATTAGAAAGGGCTTGGGCCTGGAGTTTTAAAAATGTGCTTAATAGATGATAA
>WEIT01020172.1:0-13902 GCA_013389985.1 Dryoscopus gambensis | reverse complement strand
TTATGCAGCATAGGATTAATCAAGAGTATTATTGCCTAATGAATAACATTAGGTCACACTTGTATAACTGGTAGGATATTCTGTGTCTGCCTGGTTATTTAAGGGCACTATTAGGCTACTAAGAAAAGTTTAGTAGTATACAACAGAACAGTCTTTGCCTAAAGCATCTCTGAAGGAAAAATGTCTGTGATATACAGGAACGTATGTAATGTAACACAGGAGATGCTACAAGTAACAGTTTTGATTCTGCAGCAAACAAAATCAACTTCTCTAGGGCAGTTGAGATTTGCTTTCTAGGCATATTTCAAATATTAAATCTCAATGTAATTAAGATATTAATTTTTTTTCATTACTGCTTTCCATTAAAATCAGGTGATGCAATTTTGCATAGAGTAAATTATTTTCCTTTTGTGAAGTAATTGCTGTTAGTCTGTCAGTACTGCTATTTTGGATTTCTTGTGTTAAATACACTTTGTATAAAAACTTTTCTACTTGTAAAACAGGCTGAATATTAAGCTAATTGTTTTAAGGAGAAATTACCCATCTTTCTGCTTAACAGAAACAACAACATTTCCAAATCAAATAAAATAGTAACAAATAATTTAATTAATACCCAGCAAATTTTCTTTTCTGAGTGTGTTTCTTAATAAACCCTGGAAGCTAGAATATATTTAAGAAAATATGTAACATCCCAAGTAATAGCTTGTTTTCAGAAGCTTATTTTTAAAACTGTATTTAATATTCTGGAGTATGTATATAAAAATGAAATTTAAGTGCTTGATAGTAGCACAAGTTCATATACATTACTATAATTTCAGGAATTTAGAAATATCCACATATAAAGTAATTAATACATAAAACATGATCAGCAAGGTCAGTAGTAAAAAAAATTCTGGATTAGGCTATCTGATGATGATGCATAGTATTAATTAAGAGAAAGCTTATGATATAATTGTGTTTTACTTGATTAAGAAGCTTCCCTTTCTGGTTTAGGGAAGAACTTTTTTCCCTTTTTTATTTCTCTCCTGCACTTTTCTTTAAGGTGAAAATATAACGAGCTTTCTCAAAGGAAGAGCTGTATTTAGTTTGAGAATTTTTGTTCGGGGCCCTTTTCTTCAGGATTCCTAGAGGCAGGTAGGTCACTGATGCATGGGCACATGTACACCATTCCCAGAAGCATTTGACTCGTACATGTCCTTCAGGTATGTTCTGCCTGAAGCCTTACGTCCAGCACACACTGAGAAAGTAGAATTCTTCCTGCTTTCTCTGTATAAACAGTACCTTTGTTTGACAAAGCTAGGCCAGGCATATCATGGCCCTAGATTAGTGCCGTTATAGATGAACTTTTTTATTTCTATTTTGAAACACCATAAAAGCTACTGAAAAAAACATTATTTTTCTTCAGTATTCTACTAGCACATAAAATAGCTTTTAAAAAAAAGATATTTTTATCCATAATATCTGAAATAAACTTAAGTAAGAAGTCTGTTAATTATTTTAATGTATCCTTATAATGTGAAGTTACATATTTATTTCAAGTTCTTAAAATTATTTTAATCCTTTGTATTGAGGTGCAGTTTTTCCATAGAAAACCAACTTTAGGGTAAATTCTGGACAAGACTCAAATAATTGAGCTCTTGCTAAACCACCAAAACAGAATTGTAGTCCCAGGACTTTCCTAAGCATTCAAGATTCAAAGTTTCAACTGAAATTATTTCAAAAATCCGTTTAGTTGCTACGTGGGCAGCACCTTGCATGCACTTGCTCTACATTGATTTCTGCCTGTCTTCAACTTATTCGGCTAAATAAATATTGCATACTTGTAAAGTAGTTTAAATGTGCTCATGAAATTTGCACCACTTTTGATTAATGATTAAACTATTTAGGCCCAGTGTAATTTCCTTGAATCAACCTTAAATTCTAATTCAGATAATTCCAAAATATTCACTTGAATGATGGAAATAAGTCAGATGTTCACAATGTACAACTTTGTCCACTCATTTTGAACAACTGTATAGTTATGGGAAATGAGTATCTGAATGCCTCACTGTATAAAAGGTTTAATTTTGTGCATTCTTTTTTATATGTAGCCTTATGAAAATTTCTCATGTTTGGTGTGTAATTAAATTTTTCTTTTTTAGTTTTTTCTTTTTGTAAACAGCTATTTTTGATTGGTAAATACTTAAAATGCTTAATGGCATTTCCTTAAAGTAGTACAAATGTTAAGATATTTCATTCTTTGTGTGCTGTAAAATAATTGTCAGGTTCAAGAGTTATTTCTGCATTCAGAAGGAATAGCAACTCCTGACATGTATAGATATTCGGGGATTTCTTTTTTTTTTTCGGCAAGTCATATTCAGGTTAGAAATGTAAGAGATTTTTAACACTTACCTAAAGCATTCTGCTGAAGTATGTAATATAATTTTTACAACTTTTTTGTGGGGTTTTTTTTGGTCTTAATTTTGTGACTGGGGGAGGAGTGCTTCCAAGCATTTTAAAACTGAAAAATGAAAATAGTTATTTTTTCAAACGACTCTGATTGTTAGAAGTTTTATGTAATGCTGACTCAAATACTTCTCAAAGGTAAAGTACATGTGACTCCCACGCACTACACAGTGGGGAATATTTAGTTTTACAAAAATTCAAGGTTTTTAGTAGGGATGAAGAGTTGTTTTTATACTTTCTAATTACATGTTTAATCTTCCATGTTTATAGCTTAGTTAAGCCAGGTTACTTTAGAGAATAAGTAAAATTACTTAGTCAAATCTACTGCAATATTTGAGGTAGAGAAGAGGATTGTATTGTTTCGGTTTTGCTTTTGTGATCACTATTGAAAGCTGACTTGGCAGAAAGGAGTCCCTTTTTCTGGATAAAAGGGAAACAGGCTATGAGATAAGTTATTGATGAAATTAACTGCTGAAGTGAAGAGGAAATGCAGCTGGCCAATACATGTCATAGTGTGAGCTCTATTAAATGAATATATGTGCAGTCAACCATTCACAGCAGCCACGCTGGTCTTGAACTGCATTGATCTAAAGTATAATTCTAAATGAAATTGATGCAAGAGAGCAACCATTGACAGCAAGGGTAAAGAGAACCATGAAATGTCTTGTACAGGGAAAAGTATGATGGAAAGTAGGCTCATCTATGCCATGGACAGAAAGTGCAGTGATACTGTGATATTTCTAGGTGTTCCTAGGTACTTCAAACTTCATTATAGTGCAGTGGATGTCACTGACTCTTCAAACAGTGCTTTATAGTATTTTATTTTTAGAAGAGAATCTATAAAGAATTCTGTTAAGAATTTAAAACCAGCTTTTTGAGAACTTCAGACACAGCTTTGTAGCTTGCATCTCTGAGCTTTGGGTGAAATTTAGCTGTGATAATGTTTTCTGAGAGCTGTCTATATTAACATTTAAAGGTTTGTTTATTTATAATGCACTTAATATAAATATCGCTGTTGCATGAAAGCTTGTAAGATTCTCTCACGTCTGTCATGCAAAAACACTGCCTTTTAGTCAGATACAATTTCAGGTGGCTTCTCTCTCATGCATGTCCTTTCAGATGGTTAGCTCATGAAACCGCTTATTTTGCAGGCTTTGAGAGATAAACCATTGGGTTCTGTTAGACTTTATTTACACCAGGGTCCACGTGTCCTACAGAATAATCTCTCTCTTAATTTATGTTCACTGGTAGGTACCCTTTCTTGACATATTGCCGTGACACATTCTAGCAGACTCTTCTTGTCTGTAATAAGACTCAAACATGGATAAACTCGTTGCAGTATTTCCTTCCACTTAATTGCTACCACATCGCTTCTAGGGGTAAAACTACTTTGTTAGTTTTTACTGGATTGGTTGAAATACAGAAGGAAATATGGATGTGTTTATCTATGTCTGTTAAAATTTATGAATAACTTGTAAAATCTATTTTTTGCACACCCATAGCACCCAGTAACAATAGTGTGTACAGTTTAGCTGAAGTATTTTTAAAAGGCTTCAAGGCTTTTTAAAAGGCTTCAAGCTTGATGGAATGGTAGTTAATTTTGTATTTTTTGCAATGTTTGAGTGTGGTCTTTTTTTCTTCTTACATTAGTAATATATGTAATACTCCAGACTTGATGATCTCCATCAAACTAGTTATGGGGGTGAGGGAAGGCTCTGCAGCGGTCTCAGTTTTCTGTTCCTTCAATACTGGTCTTCTGTCTGTACAGCACACTGATTCTCTTCAGTGTATATCAGTCTGTATCTTGAGCTTCTCTCGTATCTTTAGTACTTCGCATGTGTTGACAGCTTTCCTTAGTCTTGGATCACCGATCATTGCAGATGATTCAAAATTACTTCTTTTAAGTATAATACTTTCAGACCCACATTGTTTTGAATGCTGCCCGTGTTAAGGACTTACTTAATTTTTTTTTTTCAGAGAAGCCAGGAGACAATAAGAAATGAAAGTTTATGATGTCATACCAGCAAGGAGAAAAAAAATCACAGGCATCAGTTAATTATTCTGTTGTGTTGGAATTGTACAAGTGACAGAATTGCATGAAGGAATAAAACTAAACCTTTTTCAACTCCGGTTGAAGTTCTATCTCATTATGATAACAATTGTAAACCTGTTTAGAAACTTCAAAGAAACCTGTAAAATAGAAGTTATCTTCATTCATAAATAGACATATTGTTAATTTTATTGGAAAAAATGGTGCAATTGTGTGATATCTAAAGCATTCCTGGAAGAAAGCACACAGACACTCCAAAATACAAATCCTTTTATATGTTGCACATTTATTTAAAAATGGTTGTAAATTGTGTTGTTTTCACTCTTCTAAATGTTTTAACCCAAAATGAATTTTTGAAATTAAAATAATAGTTTGATGTCTCTTTGTAACTTCAAGGTTCGTGTTTCATTCGAACTGACCAGCTGGATGGAGAAACAGACTGGAAACTGAAGGTTGCTGTTAGTTGCACACAAAGATTGCCAGCTTTGGGGGTAAGCATTTTCTTTGCTTTTAAGTTATCTTCTATGTGTGCATATATATCTGCTATCTGAAAGATTGTTACGGTTACCATAATATTGGAAAATGCCTGTTACCGGAGCCTTAGTTCTTACAATAAATAAGACACAGATATTCCACTGGATGCTGAACAGTAAGTTGGTTACACAAATATTCCTGGTTTTTTCATTGAAAAGAAACTGAGTCAGAATTAGATTTTTATCTTTTAACCTAGTGGTTCTCGTTGTTTTCCGCACTGAGATTCACACTTTCCAGAAGCAAATCACAGCTACAGTGTTTTCAACCAAGTGTTAGACTGCAAATGCAAATTATTCTTGTCTCAGAAACCATTGCTTTAATCACTTACTTGTGAGCTCCTGGAAGGTGAAGTGCTTTTTGTTGTCAACATTCTTTCTAGACTGACTAGGTGCAGTGTGCAGGTTCTTGCAAGCAGGGGTCTCTAAGAGTGGCCTGAATGTGGGTATTTTTTGAGCACATACATGTGTTGTGTCACGAGTAAATCTAAAATCATGAAAAGGGACACAGGTGTGTGTGTGTGTGTGTGTGTGTGTGTATACACATCCAAAATAGACGCATACCTACAAAAGCAAATATAAAATTGTATAAATGTCTCCTTTACAAGAAGCTGAATTGTTTCCCCTGTACTGGGAAAGCTTCCTGTTATACCAGCAAGTTGGCTTGGTATTAGGAGACCTCCTTTGAAAAAATATTCAAGTGACAAGCTTGTGGAAATTTACCTCTACAGAATTTCTGGTGTTTTGACACTAAATCTTTTAGATGTGTTGTTAAAGGCAAATATACCTTAAGTGGACTGTTTATATTCCATGTCATTAAAAAAAGTATTAGATTAGCTGCCAGATCTTAGCAGGTCTTCTGCAGTTACACTTCAAAAATAGAGTTGCTGCCACACTCATAGAAGCAAAAAGGAGAGGTTTTTTCCTGTGTTCATATTCTCTGACTATTGGTTTCACAAGTGGCAGGAGAAGGAGAAAGTAGTTACATTGCACTTTAGAGGACTGAGAACATGGTTTGGAACCAAAGGTTGGTCATGCTAGACAGATATGCCAAGTCAGGCTTCACGTCATGAGTTCTGGTGCAATAACAGACTTTAACAAATATTCTGCAACCTGTAGTTTAATTTAGTATTTGTAATAATGCTACTCTTGTAGTTTTTAACATTTAATCATGGCCTTCTCTTGTTTTCTCATTAAAAGAAAATAATATCCAAATTTGGGACAGATGCAATGTGTTTGACTAAAATACAGTAACTTTCTATCTTGCTTTGTTTTTCTTGTTTTTTGGGGTTTTTTAAATTCCAACAGTTACTCTTGTGTTCTATTTAGCTGTTATGTTTTGCTTGTCTTATTTTTTTTAAAACATCACTGACTGCAGTTGCAAATACTGTGCAAAGCACTGCCTCAGAGTTTTATTTGCTGGTTATTGTGGGGAAAGATAAGCACACGGCAGCACAGAGGAGCACATGGCGGCACAGACCCCAGGGGGAGGAGGTGTCCTGCGGCAGAGCCCTATGGAGAGGAGCCTGCCGGAAGCTGACAGGCGGCTGAACAGTGCATGATCGCCCCATGGAAGGACATTTAGAAGGTGCTTTGCTGACATGGCAGCACGGGATGGGTTGTGTGGTGAGAGTTACCATGCAGGGAGGTGCTGTGCCTTGAGGAAGTGTATAAAACCAGCTTGTTCCTTTGAATTAACAGTTCAGATCAATTCAGATCGAGGAACCAAATTCAGATTAAGCCTGAATTTCAATCACCGACAGGTCATAATTTTGATGTTCTGAGATTAGACATTTTGGTGTACTGAGGCTGATGAAATCTGGAGAAAGTTACAATGCAAAGGCTTCTCTGCACTATCCTTCAGAAAAGAAAAAAAACTTTTGCATTAACTTTTTTTTTTCCTAAAAAAATCCAAATCCATGAAGTTTTCCCTTCTTGTTAGGAAGAAAATATGGAACCAGCTTTCTAGCTTTCATGCTAGGTGGAGTATGAAATTTTTGTACTTTAATTTTTATATTATGTTCTTTGTTTAAAAAAAAATACGACAAATAAAGCATTAACCAACTATGGAAATAATACAAAATTATGGTTAAATCTGTGCAGTATGATTTGGAGAACGAAATGATTGTACAATTTTAGACTGTTAAATCAGAAGTGGTTGAAGTTGGGATGTCTGCATCTGAATGGTGGGACATGCAGCCTCATCTTCCTGCAGACGTCAAGGTTCGCTTCAGGTGGTGGTTGTTTTGGGTGTGAAGGGGAGGGAAGGCAAGATATCACCAAGAAATATTTGTGCATCTTGGAAACAATATAGAGGAGTCAGCTGTACAGCGTAGTAACCATTTGTTCCTTAGTTGTTTCCATTTAGGGCTATTAACCTCACTCTAACTGATCTGGGCTCCTTGAAAGATCTTCATACTCCCCCTCTTGAGCTGTAGGTGATAACCTGAGTTGTATCATAAGTGTGGTTAATCAGGAGCTGCTTCCACTTAACACACCTTTCCTGGCTACCTGCAGCATGTGAAAGCCACCAAGCAGTTGATGTGCCTCTGCCCTTTCTCCCACCACTCAGTTATTGGTGCTTACCCATGCTAGACAGGGCTTTGTCTGCATTAAGCTGACATTTCATCCTGAATGCTGGGTGTAATGCGTCATGCCAACTAAACTAAAATACTTCCAAATTTATGTACTATGACGTTTGGTCAAACCACTTACGCTTGGTGATTCTTTTTTGAGCTCATTTTAAATGGCTGCTCCCAGCAAGTCTTAGACTGTTTGCAGCGCTCATGTCATACATCTGCTTCGCTCCTAAGCTCTGTCTGTGACTTACTTTAGTGGAGTGGTAGCCTAATGCACCCAAATGTTAATAGTTTTTAAGGGATTCTCATATCCATCGCAGGAAATGATGCTCAGTGCCTGTCACAGAATTCTATTTCCATTCCTGTGGAAAAGCACATTGGTAATTCTTAGATTTCTGCAAAGACACTTTTACCTTTACTCAAATGACAGTGATATGCAGAAATGTCAGTCATGTAAAGAAACTCTGTGGATAGACAACTTCAGAAATTGATATGGAGGTCTCAGCAAGCTATGAATTTCAAACCAACAAAAAATAGCATTATGACGTTATTTTACTGTAAGCCTAATTTTCGTGCTTCAGAATAGAGTCATAAGCTTTATTTGTATGTGGGCCCTACAGGAAGTCAAAATGCAGTGTCCAGAATTATTTCTTTATAGTTACACAGTTGGGTCCCTTTCCCGTGCACCATGCCAGGCGGATCGTGCAGCTACCCGTCCAGCTGCAGTGTCAGGCAGTGCGGCCCGAGTGCCGCTTCGTGCCCGGAGCAGCCGTGGGGCGCTCGGCTCCCGCCGCGCCCGCTCCAAACCCGGTCCTGANNNNCGCCGCTGCCGCGCCGGCCCTCCCAGCTCGCTGCGGGAGTTCGGGACGGCCACACAACCCCCGGCTCCCAAGGTTGAATCCCTATGGGCGTGTGATGAGCCAGGACGCGGCTGCTTCTCCCAGGCAGAACCCGTGCCAGTCGGGGCAGCGGGGCGCAGTCCCTGCGGCTCTGCCCTCTCTGCCCCTGGGCTGACTTTTCGGGGTGTTACCGGATGGATCACATCATTCCAGAGACTCGTCTCACATGCCTGCCACAGTGGCTTCTCTATAGTGGCTTCTCCACGTGTGTGTGATGCACTTTCAAAGCTGAGACTCACAGTTCATACTTCCATATTGAAATATATTTTTAATAATTAAAAAATATAATTTATGCAAATTGAGCATAAAATAGACTGAACAGTTAGCTCTTGTGTTGGATAGAATATACTCTCCGTAATTGTCCCTCGGTTTGGTTTCTTTAGGTGTAAAAACGTAGTCATTAAGGTTTGAAAAGACATCTAAGATTGTTGAATCCAGTGAACAGCCCCGGTGTTCACCACTGAACCATGTCCCCAAGTGCCACATCCACATGCCTTTTGAGCACTTCCAGGGATTGTGGTTCCACCACTTCCCTGGACAGCCTGTTCCAATGCCTGACCACCCTTTCTGTGAAGAAATTTTTTTCTAAGGTCTAATCTAAACCTCCCCTGGAGCAACTTGGGGCCATTTCCTCTGCTCCTGTCACTTGTTACCTGGGAGAGGAGACTGACCCCCACCTCAATACGACCTCCTTTCAGGTAGGAGAGTGAGTATCTTGTGTTGGCATGAGCTGTCAGCTGTGTCAACAGAGCAGCAGAGCAGTAATCCTACCCACTGTGGCACTCAGAACAAACAAATCTGCAGACCTTCAGAGCTTTTCTTAAAGAACAGATCACACCACCAAGATGATCAGTACAGATTTTGTTGTTTTTCTAAAGCACTTAATGTGATCAGAGAATTAAAATTTCAGCAAGTCACTTAATGATGGCTGAGAAGCAAATATGGTAGCACCTAGATTAGGTTTCTTGCAGTTTCATAGTTATAGATGGGACAGTTCTGGTGATACACGAGTTCTGAGGCATTCTTCTCTAGTTTGTGTGATCAGCTATATTTATTAACAGCAGTGAGGTAATTTTAAATAAATGATGACCTGCTGATTTATATCAGAAGATCCATACAGCAGTAAACAATACCATTTACATGTAATTAGTTTTATTGAACCAAAGGCAATTTTATTTGCCATGAACTACATGTTATGATTAAGAATGTATTTTAATGATCTTTAAGTAAGGTGAACAAATGTTGCCCTTGACCTAACAGAGGAGATTTTTCTATGTTATTGATAACTGTGGTGATTTTTAAATTGTGAAATGAAAAAGAGAACATTTTCATTATTGTACCATTACAAAGTCATTTTCTGACTTGCAGTCTAGAAGGATGAAATGAATTCTTCTCAATTATTATTTTCAAGTATGAGATAATTAAATGCACATCAATTTTTTAAGAAAAATCCCATCTACTGTTAGATAAGAATAATTTTTTTTACTTGAGATTCAAGTCTTTCAAGTAGATTTTTTAATCTAGGACTGTTACAATTCCCACATAACATGTTTTTTTGTCTTGAGTAAGAAAATAACTGACGTCACTTGCCCTTATTGCATCCTGAAAGTGATGTAATTTTAGATGTAGAATACTGTTTCCACTGAAGGTATCAGTAGAACTATTTGGCTTCAGTGAATCAGCAGTTCAATGTATTAGTATGAAAATAAGTCTTTACTGAAGCTGAGTTTCACAAATCCTCCATTAGTGGAAATATTAATAAAAAGTAGTTGCCTTTTATAAAAATAATAGAATCAAGTCCTTTGTTTAAGGTAATTTCCTTTTGCCCCTGCTTTTGTATAAGGGAAAGCAATGGCATAACCTGACAAGGTAGATATTTCTTGCCTAGTGAGCAGAAATTTTATTTACATGTACTGTTGCTTACAAATCTTGATGTCTCCTTGTTAAAGTCACCCTCACGACTTCTTTCAAGACATTGAGAGGAAAAGTGCACAGCTTCCATACTGGAAAAGCAGCATTTGGTGAAGAAACACCTTTGTATTACAGTAACCTTTGCTGGTTGTTGAATGGAGTTCATAGAAAATTTGTCTTTTGTAACTGTATTATTCTTCAAGTTTTTCTTTCTTTACCTTGTATTATAAAGGGACTGTATTTTATTGGCCTGAGAATGGTGTCCATTTGGAGTACAGAACACTTGGCTACAGAAAATAAGAATCTTTAACTCTTTTCTTCACCCTAATAATGAAAAAAATACTTCAGAAATCTACTAAGCACAAGTAATATGCTTTTATGTCTTTCTGGTAGTCATGAATGAAATGCTAGTGGGCTAACACCCTAGATTTCCCCCAGAGCATAGGGGTTTTTTTAGTTTTAGAAAAAAAACCCCACCCACTTCTGGAATACTATGCCAGTTCTAGCTTGTAGCATTTCAGAGTAATGCCAAGAATGCACAGGGAATGTGCAGATCTCAGTTTTTCACAAAGATGAGTAAGTCTGTTTCAGAGTTGAAATTCAAAAAGGAAAAAAAGGAAAACACAAAAATTTAGGTGTTAAATCAGAAATACAGCAGGGGAACTAAAACATATAAAGGCATCAAATGAGTATGGTAGATAGAAATTTTTACATTTGAATTCTAACAAAGGACAACATCACAGTAGAAAAAAATAGAAAGATTAGAAACAGGAAAATATATTACTGTACAAATGCCAATTCACTTTTAAAAGGTGGATACTTCTACTTTCCTTTATTTTAATTTTGCTTCCCACTAAGGTGTTCTTTGAAAAGAGAGGAGTTGACGCATTTCACTAGCAGTTTTTATTGTGTATGAGTATGTGTGTGGTATTAGTTTTCTTCTGTGCTATCCACTACTGAGAGACTCTTTATTTTTCTTTGCATAATAAAGCACATAATAGCTTGGATTAGCTAAATTGTAGCTGATAACAGATTGGAAAGAACTGAACGATGAAGATACAGGATACCACATGTGTATTAGTTTCATATGAATTATTTCTCGTGAACCCGTTGAAAGTAGGTTGTAAGAACAAGTATGCAATGAATGAACGTCATGTGAAGGACTTCAATAAATGCTTAGTGGTATAAGATAAAGATAATTTGTGAGATTCAATGTTCAGATTTCATTCATGTTTTTAAAAACATATGAAATATAAAGTGTGTGTGTTTTTTGCAAACTATGAGAGATTTTTTGTCTGCTGAATATAAATATAAATTCATTATAGGGCTACACATTTTTAAACTGAAGTCAAACATATTTCATAAATGTACATTAGATTTTAAGAAAACATTTAAGAAAACATTCATTTTGATAAGGAAAAGCAAAAAAATTGTGATATTCATCAATCTAGCCATTGTATCAGAGAAACTATAGAATGTAAATATGTTTGGCTTTAAGACATTAACACAGGTAGACAATTGTAACTTTAGTTGATTTTTGTACTGTTCAAATTGTGAAACATTCTTACATTCAAAATTATGGGAAAAAATAATGGCCTACTTTTAAAAGTAGCATTTGAGCCAAGGTATGGTTATATTTCCATGAAAGAGGCTGTGAAATTAATTCTGCTTTTGAAGGCAGCATATTCTAGCTAGCATGAACAGGGTATTGTACCCGTGTAATTTTGTCCCCAGACATGGTGTTTGTTTAGCCTTTTGCAAGATTCATCTAGTAAAAAAAGGATGGAGATAACCCAAATAATTAGGTGCTACATACAGTGGGAAGGTGTACAACCTTGCATTTGATCAGAGGTTAGAATTGTTAGATCAACTGTGACATGGTATCAAGCATCTGCTCCTCTCCAGAGTAGAAATTGGGTTGTTGTGGATCCATGCATGAATGTTCAACTCCTTTTGAAATCTCTTAGCTGCTGTTGGTCCTGACAATCTAGAAAGCAGCACAAAGTTTGCTTTTGTGATTGAAAAATTCCTTTGTATCAGGGTTTTACTCCTTAGTATTCTTTCTGTGGAAGATGGATGTTTTAGAACAATTATCTGGTGAAATTGTTTCAGAATTTGAAGGTGAACCTCCCTGGGCCTCTAGGGACAGCTCTTAAGATCTAACAATCATCATATTTATCAGATTTTTTTTCTTTTGTTTATGCTATACTGCCATCTATTTATAGAGTAGTATCTTAGGAGTTTCCTGTTAGGGAAGGAACATTCATGGATTGTTTGCTGTCATGAGTAGTGGTACCACATATATTAGACTAAATTTTATCAGACTAGTTTTAAAGAATACCTACTTTAAACATTTGAGTAATCTTGTTGATGTAGCCAGGCTTTCCTAAAGCTGATGGCGTTTTCTCATGGAGTTGTCACAGAGGTGCTAGAGCATTCAAGAGAACTCAAATCAATTTCATCATTTCCTCTCATACTTAGTTAGCTTTGACCTAGTTGGCAAAGTATTTTTTTTCCAGTTTCATTAAAAAAACCCAATCAACAAACAAACCAACCCTTCTCCCTCCCATACTTTATCTTTAAAAGAACAAATATCTGGAAAATATTTTAAGATTACACTACTATTAATTAAAATGGGGCTGTTAAAAGAAATTGAATTAGATAAAGTATCTAATTTATGTTATAAATTTAAAACAGTTTAGTGTTTGAACTATCAACACATTTAGGATATCAACTTGAATCTGATTCCTCTATAGCAAGATCTACTGGAAAAAACCACCATGTTTCTTAGTTGGATAAAAGCTGTGTGACCTTAGTTTCAGGTGGGTTGGTGGGGGTCATAAACTGGAATCTTTACCAGGTCTTCAAAACACATTATTATATTTAAGTTTAACTAATAGTAAGTAGATTTATCTGTTTTACAGGATCTCTTTTCAATCAATGCTTATGTTTATGCTCAGAAGCCACAGCTGGATATCCACAGTTTTGAGGGTACCTTCACACGGGTAAGTAGTGTGTGTAAATACAGTTCTATTTCTCTCTTAAATACCTCAGTGTAAGTGAAACCTACACTTAGTGTCAACATTGTATCAGATATTTCCTTGTCTTTACAGCAGTATTTTTTCTTATTTTCCTGCCATGGCGGTGCTTCATATAAAAGCAATCCTGTTAAACATGTATTGCGAAAAGCTAATACATAAGGAATATCTGAAAAAATCAGGATTGGAGAGTTGAATATTTGTTGGTTGACATCACTTTAATCTTTTTATGTGAAACTCTTTGTCAACAGTGTACTTTGTTTCCCGGCATCTGATGTATTGTTCATATATGTCAAAAAATGACAAGTTGAATAATAACAGTAGCCTGAGACAATGCATCTGCTAGTTTGTGTGCAATAAAAGTGTGCCTTGTTTAACAGCATTTCTGCTGTACTTCTGAAGTTCATTTTTCACAAAAAGTAAAATAAAATTGGAAGCTACTTATGGGAG
>WEIT01020169.1:805-12311 GCA_013389985.1 Dryoscopus gambensis | reverse complement strand
CTCTACCTGCAGCTGACAAACACAAGCTTGTGACATGCAGATTGCCACAAGGTGGCTGCAGCTGTCTGTGGGTTTTATACATGTGTGTATACACGGGCAGGCTCTGGGAATGCCTTGTGCTTGTACCTCTCTGGCAGTGCTGGGGTGATGGTAGTACCTCTAGGGCTAGAGAGGAATGCATGGGGGAAACTGGGCTCCTACTATCCTGGTGGCACCATCTGCCTGGCTTACAGGAACTGGAGCATTTGTCATGGACATGACAGAGGTATAAACAGGCTCTAGTGGGTGGTGAAGCCAGGCATTAGGTCCAAAGACTAGAAGGAGGAAGAATTTTAGACCAGGTTTGGATCATCTCCCCTCTACTTGAGTAAGTCCACATTTGCTCAGGGAGACAACGAAGTCTGGTATTTCACCTTTCTTTGTTTCTAGTTCCTCCGAGAGGGGCACCTGGAGGAGAGCAAGGACCCACACCATAAAGAGTACTCAAAGCTGTGAAGCCTGCTGATAAGGGAAACACAGTGGGTTTAGCACCACTTAGCAGGATTGCTCCAAAGGCTTTCAGCTTCCTAGAAGGCTGAGCCCACGCTGAGCTAGTGATGATGGGCTTAGGATAGGGACAGGGGGCATCTCCCTGCACTGTAGGTAATGGCCAGCAGTAAGCTAACTTGTCTGGAGCCAATGGTTTGAGATGAGAAATTAAAGGGGTCATGGAGCAAGATAAAAGCAAAGGATCCAAGGTATGGCTTGCTTGCTTCAGTACAGGCAGAGGTGGTGGCAAGGTTTAAGGTTGCATTTGATCCAGCTGGGGAATAGATCTCATGTAAGAATGGATACTGTGGCTGGGCGATGGTGCCTCATGACCCCCTCCTGCAGGCATCGACCCTGGGGGGGACCATGAGAGAAGCTCATCAGGCAGGAATGCATTCCAGGGCTAGCTCCCTGATTTCAACAACCCCCTGCCTTCTGCAACAATTCCCAGTGCTTTCTGAGGCTGCCTTTGGTGTGGCAGGCCATGGTGCACTCCTCAAGGGGGGCACCAACTGTGTCCTGAGCTCACACAAGTTACTGCCACCAGCCCCAGCTTGACATTGCTTAGGAACAGGACACAAAACTTGCATATTTATTAGCCTGGAACAACTCTAGTCTAGAGCCTGCTTCATTTCGCACAGGCAAGCATAAGGTGTTAAGCAGTTAAACCACTACTCTAGAAATAATGATATGTATAAATGAAGATCTATTTAACCAACAAATGATGAAGCCTGCAGCTGTTTACATTCAAGATTAAATAAACTCTTCCTCTTGCTCTCAGATATTACATCCTCCATTAAATGGGATAATAAAGTCTCAAGAATCCCACTGCCACCCTACTTGCAAAGTGTAACTTACATAGTGGCACAAACATGGCCATGTGGACTGGAGAAAAGCAGCACAAAATGACCAAAGATGATTATCAGCACAGCTGCAAGGTGATTGAAGAATGGCCCCTGCACCCTGGGCAGAGCTGACACTCTTTCCACCTTTGCAGACACATGCAATGGAGAACTGCTGTAATGCTGAGGAGGACCAAACCCTTGCACACCTTCTGACAGCCAGTGGGACCACCAGGAGCTCACCCTTTCCCAGAAAGCCTTTAAGCTCAGCTGCAGAGTGATAATTTTAGAGGAGAGGGTGCCTGGCAGGTTGGGGTCTCCCCCTGCTGTTCCCCTGGGGAAAGGGGGCCCTGGGGTGGACGCATGGTCTAGGCACGGGGTCTCCCCTGCCCCTGCATCTGCCCCTGGTCACATGTATCCCGACTGTAGATTCCTATTGGTCCCAAAATGTTCCCCAGGCCCGGAGAACTCTGGGTTCTGGGAGGATTTTGCAGTCTGTGTGCTGGCTTCGGCCATGCAGCTGGTAATAAAACCATCCTGAAATATCTACAAAAGTGAGCCTTTCCTGATTCTTTCCATGGACGAAGCTGTCCCCAGGAAAACTGCAGAAAGCGCACCGCAGGACTGGCAGACGACATTTGCCACTCACTGGCCCTGTGCAGCTGTCAGAGGACAGGCTGGACTGCCTGCATGGTACTACCCATGCTCTGCCCCTAAAAACACACAGAGCCATGTACTGGCAGAAAAGTGTCTCCCAGCAACACATCACTGCATCGTTGTTCTAGGCTGGGCATTGGCACCATGTTCAACTTCATTACCCTGTCTGTACTCACAGGAGTAGCTTGCTTCATTAGCAGGGGGAAACAGAGACACTTTCATCCTACCTTTCATTACTGCCACAAGGAAAAAACCCAAAACTTTTAATATTTCCCTTTTATTTTCACCATGTGGAAAAATCTGGGTGTTGTTCCACAAAGCTTAGAACTTTGAGAATAACAAAGCTTACAGTAAGAAACTACTGCAAGATCTCCATACAATGCCAGACAATGAAGGATATAATTGTCATTATTCATGTGGTAGCAGTGTTGCTGACATGTAACAGAAAACTTGAATTTTCAGGAGGAAATAGCTATGTTCCCCAGAGAAGTTCAGAGGTGTGGGGTGTGGTGTTGGTTTTACACATAAAAATTGTATTTTCCTGGTTAAACAGCCTTGCAAAATCAACTGCAATTTATGAAGCATAAAATCTATACACAGTAAGGGGAATGTACAGATCAGTATTTTAGGAGGAAGCAGGCTGAGCCAGTATTATTCTAACTGACAAATCTTTCTGCAACCCTGACAAAGGGACAGGACCTCCATGTGGCTATTCTTAGTTCATTTCCCAATTACCACTTACTTGAAACAAGAGATCGTTAATTCACTGGACTTAAAGCAATTCAGTATTTTAGGATTTGCAAGTGCTCTGAAAATCCCTCAACAAAATGCCACCACACGACAGCAGACCTCTGCGTGGTGGATCTGAAGCCTACTGACAACAAGTTCCCTTTTTTGGTTTACCCCTTTACATGATATACAGTGGTATTAGTCCACAGACCTTCCTCAGTGACCACGGTAAAACCACAGGACTGGAGCTAACACAAATTGTCAATTCTTTCTCCTCAGAAAACACTACAAAGCTACCAGAACCAAGATTCATTATTTTCCCAGTGGCCAGCTGACCTGCATTTCAGGGTGTGTTTTGTTAAGTTCTGTTCAGCAAGTACTGTCAATCTACATCATAAGTAAGTGATCTCTTTTTGTTGACATACAGAGCATCTAATCCTGGCTCTGCAAAGATATTAAGGCTGCTTAGGATCCCTCTTCAAGATCAGTAACAAAACCTTAAAACTAACCAAGAAGTCCTCCACAGTGACTGAAAATGGATCACCATCACCTTCAATACCTGTCTGTATCCCATAGTAAAAGGCTCTTGTTCTGTCTTTTTCAGAACATCTATGATATTTAGTATTGCTAATCTGTGTGCCTCCTTTGCTTGGCGCACTGTGTGTGCTGGACACAATTTAACACAGCTAGGGCCATCATATTGACCTCACCTTCCAGGAGAGCCAGGGTGAACACTATGGCAAGGTCAGCTCCAAGCTTGGACACCAATGACAAGTTTCTCAAGGAAATTAGTGATCTATCCATATCACCTGTACTGAGATCTGCTGGGATAAACAAGTGCTTGTAATATTTTAGCTTCTCTGTGTTAATCTCAAGGAAGTGAAAGAGACAGTGTTCCACAAACAGAACTGTAACACAACCAAAGTATACATTAAGAGATTTATCTTTCTATATTCTCAGAATAATTGAGATAGCTACATTGTTTAATAAAAGAAAAAAAAAAAAAAAACCCAGCTAGAGAGGAAGCTGGAATCCCCAAGTGTTGTTAGGTTAGCTTGTTCTCCGCTCCTTGATATTGGTTTAAAAAATCCCCCTTGCAAAGTTCTGGGCCAAACCAATGGGTAAACATTAAATATGCCATCAGCTAGCAAAGCTTTTCAAATTGATTTTCTGTTCTACAAGCTTGCTCATAGAAATGTTCAAGCTACTATCAAATTTGTTACAATTCTGATTTTCAGCAATATTAAGGCACTTTGTTTTGTGTAGCTCTAGGAAGCAACTCTCGATTTCTTCAAGAGCAAAGCGATTGGAATATACTTAAGACTTATTAGTCAAATTATTAACACAAGTTACCATCACCAAACATCCAGCAAAACGACTGAAACATACTGATTGCATGATTTGACAAGTGAATTAAAAGCATTTAACAGAATCACATTCTCCTGCACCAGTCTCCCAGGAATATCTGACCTTCACACTTTTACAACAGCTTTTCCAATATTTTCTCCCTTTAACATTCCAATAAAAGCCACTGGCATGTTCTCAAATCCTTCAGTGACTTGTTCATGGTACTTCACTTTTCCCTATCAAAAATAAGAAAGGAAATTGCTGAATTTTCATCCACCAAAACTGAATCAACTGCAGCAAAATTTTCTCCAGCACGTATGTTTCATTTGAAGCATGCAAGCTACCATGCACCAGGATAACTGCACAACCAGGTGGGCTCTTGTGAGGATCTGTTTTTGTTGTAAAACGTTCTACATGGGGTCATAACAAGAAGCAAAAGTCACTGCTGTAAAAACATACCAGGACAGATTTATTTCTACGTGGTCCCCAAACAATTGACAAGTAGGGGATCATTTTCCCAAAGCCAGGCCTGTCTCTACCCATACAGCAGTATGGAATTGCAGATCCAGTGATCAAAACCTGACCCATCCCAAATCCTCATGTTTGTAAAAGCTAGAGCCTCTTAGCCTTTATTGTTCAGGCTAACAAACTTCTCACAGCCATGAACCAACTTGGCTACTAACTCAGCCTCCACTTAGAAAAATAAAATATAAGAAATTCCCTATTAAGTCCCTTTAAAGCCCAGCTCCCAATACTACAAAAAGATTCATTCTTGCCAGTGATTTCAGCACAATACTACAATGGAAATCCTGGCCCATACTACAAATGACTGAATGAGGAATACAGGAATTACTCTAAATATGAAAATCTTCATTACCAGATAAATGTTTTGAATTATTCTGGAAGCATGCTTCTTCAAAGCTTACATGTATTCTGGAATATATCTGAGTCTACATGCTAGTATCACATGTCTCAACAAAACAGAAGGGGTCAGGCACATTTACTATGGTTTAAGTGTCCTCAAGAGTCTCAAAGATCAAGACAGGGAGAAGTATAGTGTCGTACTGGGACCTCACCTAAACAGCTATGACAAGATTTTGCAAAGAGGGAATCTGCAGAGTGAGTACACCTTACAGAAAACTGCCCCTTCCTTCCTGCCTTCCTTACCTCCACAACCCACTTTAGCAGGGCCTTCACACCTTCCTCTCGGCGGTTGCTCCATCGGCTCACAATAAACCCTTCCATTCGAAGCTCTTTGAAGATCATTGGAATCTGCACATAAGGCCCTGCAAGAGAAAGGAACCAGAAAGCCACCTGCAATATCAGTTTCATCCCGAATAAGTCCCAATGCATAAAGTGAGCTTTTAGCCAATAAAGACCACTGAATCACTTTGTTTTAGCCAGAAGCAACAGACATTTTTTCCAAACGGAATTTCCAGCACAAAAGACCAAAAATTCATGGATAGACAGCTACCTAGGGAAACAAAGGCCTAATTCATAAAGCTATGGGGCTAATCATTTCTGAAAAGTTTTTTTCAGAAATAAAGTGGCCTCAGCTTCACCTGAGGGACTTCAGCTGAATCTCAAAAATACTGTTTTAACACTTTGTTTGATACCTTGCCAGACTCTCATGCTCTAACTTTAAAAATTTAAGTTATAAACTCTAGAAAACAATTCCCTCAATCATAAAAATGTGTGATAGTTTCCTCATTCCCAAAAGCTTGTTCCATTTTGTTAAAGTGATCTGAGGGTCTAAAGCCAGTCAGCGGCCAAAGAGAATGCAGTCCTCCCATTTCTTCTGGAAGGAAAATCTGGACAATTTAATGCTATTGAAAATGAACATTCATTCAGCCACATTTCTTAGCAGTTTCATTAGTAGCTGAAATCCTATGAGAAAAAAAAACAAAATGAAAACCTCAAGCCTGCATAATCTAAAAACCTGAGGGAAAACCATTATCTCATCTTAAAGTATGTACTACTGTGTAAAAATGGCATCATGACACCACACCTGCCTTCTGCTGACCTATATCTGCTCAGGGCCCTGCGGAGTCCTGTTTTAAGTATTTTAACCACTCCTTCTTTTCTAGTCAGCTGATGTTCATCAGATAGTGTGTACAAAGCAGGATGAGTGCACGTACACACAAGGAGTGTGGTCTCAGTGTCCCACAGCAGTAGTTAGTTACCCAAATGTACACACATATATACACTTAAATGGCACAGGGAAGTAAACAGTAGACCCCCATTATGTCTTCCAGCCATCACTAAAGAGAAAATCAATTTAGACACAATAAAGCAGGCCCTCACCTTTCTGAGGCACAGAGTCATTGTACTGAGAGATGGCTCCACAGACTGCAATCCTTCCATATTTCTTCATCTGGTTGATAGCAACACTAGCAAATTCTCCACCCACCTACAAGAACCAGAGCACATGCAGCATTAGAGAAGATCCAGTGTTTAGCATTGACTGCCAAAATCTGCCAACATTGTACAGTTGCCCAAACAGGTTCAGTCTGGGCAAGCAACTTCCACTATCCCAAAGACTTGGGGGCTGCAGAAACCCTTCCATTTACACAGTGCTATGAGGACTCAATCTCACTCTTCCAAAAATCAGTTATGAATGTAGGGAATCACCTTTAATTCCAAATCTGCTTCATGAAGCTTGTTTTGGAAGCATCAGGCAGGACTAGCACAAAGATCCCTCCTCCTCAGGGCATGTCCCTCCTCCTCACAAGGGTGCTGACACACACCACCCATACTTTTCCCACACACCAGTCTGCACTTCTACATTTTCACATCATGGTGATGTAAAGTTTTTACTTAATGGTTCTCATCTCCAAAACAGGGATGTGCTGTGAAAAGAAGCTTTTAATGGTGAGAAGCTCTAAGAAAATTTACTGCTGTGGGGAGATCTACACAAAAGTTGGAAGTAAGAATGAAGGGGATGGACATGGCCATAAAACCTATTTAAGGCCTTAGGAGCATGGGACATGAAATTTGGAAGGCTAATGCAAAGCAGCAGGAGCTTCTGCCACAGAGACAAGCATTTTGCCCTAACACCAAATATTTCTTTCAATTGCCGAGAAACGCAGAACCTCACGACCTTCATCCTTGGATTGGCAGACACACTGCTGAAGGAAAGAAATGCTAAAGAGGTGATGATGGCTTCTTTTAAACTGGGTAGCTAGCCAGGGAGTTAAAGGTCAGTATATCAGCTAATACCCCTGTGACCAGGTATTATATTATCAGGTATAATGCATTGTTAGCTGTATTATGAAATTAAAAGAGCCAGGGCTAGTTCTCTGGCTTGAAAGTGAACTGACATGGTTTAACTGCATCCATACTGTTAAACTACATCCATACTTTCTTAGCCTTCAAAACAAGATGCTCACATTCAAACAGCTATCAAGAACAGTACACAGTCCCCATTAATTCCAGCTATGCTTGGGAGATGTCAGAAACCTTCTGAGGGCTGCTTCAGTAATTTCACAAGTGGGCCTTGCTTCTGGTTTTGTTTACAGGTACCAATGCAGCCCCCATGACCACATAATGTGGAGCCATCCACGCTCACTCCCCTTCCAGCAACAGCAGAGAACTCCCTATGGTCCAAGGTGGGGCCAGGAATGGACTGGATCAGTTAAATGTTACTGTGACCATCACCTCCCCAAAATGTGCCATGCTTTTCAGAGAGTGAAGTAAAACTTCTCTTTCCATTCACAAACTCTGCCAACAATCCAGCTTTGCCTTTTGGGTTTTGTTCTTTCTGTTACTGCCCAAGTCAGCTGCAGAAATATGTGTGGGAAGGGAACAGAAAAGCAGTAAGCTCCTACAGAGACCTCTGCTTGATTGAATGGATCTCCATATTGAGTTCCTGGTGTAGACTTCAATTAGATGTATATAATATTGAGTTCCTGCCATAGTTTAAAGAAAATTACAGCTCCTCAAGGCAAGGCCTTCTCTCTGAACTTACATTATCAAAGAAACAGTCATAGCCATCAGGAGAGGCTTTACGCAGTGCTTCATCCAGAGATTTAACAGTCTTGTAATTAAAGGCTTCATCAAAGCCTAACTTTTTCAGATAGGCAACCTTGTCATCTGAACCAGCACAGCCAACCACTTTGCAACCCTGCAAAGAAAGGAGAAAAACATTTATAAACATTCCCTGACAACGCAGGCTGACACTCAGAGAATGCTGGATGAAGGGCTCACCCTTAAAGTCAGGCTATTGTCAGCATATGAACTCCTGAAACATTCAACTAGATCTGCTATGTCTTCAGGAGCTTTTCATCTCAAGACCCTAGGGCAGGCATGCCTTCAGGGATGCTTGTCCTACTGATCATTCATGGCCTTGTTGCCCTGTTTTACAGCTAAGTCTTCTCAGCAGCAAGTATGAGCAGTTCAAGCCACTCACCCCAATTTTAGCGAGCTGCCCCACCACAGAGCCCACAGCGCCAGCTGCAGCATTAACCAGCACCGTCTCTCCTGGCTTCATCTTGCAGACCTCCAGCAAACCAAAATATGCAGTGAGACTGCAAAGAAAAGGAAAGAATGCTCAGTGAGGAATAAAAGACAACAGACACAGAGACGTGACTTGACCATACTGAACCAAAATATCACCACCACCAGAACAAAGATTAAGTTTTCCTATTTTGTGAAATACAAAACTTAATCCAACCTTCTTAAATAGGCTTTTTCATAGCCGTGCCAGAGAAAAAACACAGATACACTGCTGGGAGAGAGAATGTTGAGGTAGAATCTCTCTAAGGTGAAAACAGCTTTCATTATGTTCATTAGTCAAAAGGAGAAACACAGACAACTCTGTGACAACTCAGTTACATACTGGAAGAGATAGTAAATCCAAGCTAGACAGAGGTCAGTTGCCAGTTGGTATCTACCAGATTAAATGTTACTCATCACAAATCAAAGCTGACAGAAAGAGATAAAAAGAGTGAGAAAAACTTGCTGAACTGATGGGCTCACTGCTCCTGAGGACTACTGTGCACAGCTATGGCTACTGGGTAAAACACAGAATCATTAAAGTTGGAAAACACTTCCAAGCTCATTGAGTCCAACTTTTGACCAATCACCACCTTGTCAACTAAACCTTAGCACCAACTGCCACATCCAGTTGTTTCTTGAGCACCTTCAGGGATTGTGAGCCCATCACTTCCCTGGGCAGCCTGCTCCAATGCTTGACAACCTCTTCTGTGAAGAAATTCTTCATGATGTCCAACCTGAACATCCCCTAATGCAGCTTGAGGCCATTTTCTGTTGTCCTGTCACTTGTTATCTGGAAGAAGAAACTGACCCCCATTTGCCTACAACCTCCTTTCAGGTAGTTGTAGAGAAAAGTAAGGTCTCCTTGAGCCTGTTTTTCTCCATGCTAGACAAGTCCAGCTCCCTCAGCTGCTTCTCGTCAGATTTGTGCTCCAGATCTTTCATCAGCTCTGTTGCCCTTCTCTGGATATGCCCCAGCACATCAAAGTCCTTCTTTTGGTGAGGGGCCCAAAACTGGAAACTACTTCAGGTCTCACCAGCGCACTAGTAATCTGTAGGAACCACTAAAGTAGCTCATCAACTGGCCCAGAATCCCACAGAACTCTTCTTTTAATTTCTAAATTCAAGCTTAGAGCTTCCCACGTGGTCTCAACTGAAAGGGTTAACTGAATTCCTCTATAAGATATGTAGAAAAAAACATGCATCTTGCCTGATGTTAAAATGGAATCTGAGAAGTTTTCCACCACACATAATTTTACAACATTTTAAAGGCCTTTCAGGTCATTAGGACTGACTAAGTGCTGATGTCCCATAAAAACTACAGAGAATGAGATAAGAAATGCAAGCAGATGACTGAGAGATTCCAATGGTAAATACAGATTCCAAAGCACAGCAGTTTTGTCTGTTGTAGTGCAATTTAAAGGACATCTATTTTGCTGCATAGTATAGCATCTGTCTTTTGCATTTTGGTGTTGATTCTTGAAATACAGTGATAGGACCAGAGCCCAATCAGAAAAAGCAGACTAATCCAGGTGCCAGTGAAGTCTGAGACTTTCCACTGAGGTTAACACAGACTGAACTAGATTCTTTCCAGCTCTTCCTGGATCCTCTTCCTGACTTATTACAGTTCCTCAAAGAGAGGCATGATAATCTCCAAGGCAAATCTCTGATGTAGAGGATAGGCCAGACTTCATGCCCTATACAGGGCAAGGGCATCCAGAAGAATACCTTTTTACCAGTGTGAATAGGCAGTATGCTGGTAGAACAAGACAAAGGTCATACAGATAGGCAGAAACCTCCTGCACACCAAAATCCAGGGGATAGTTGCCTTTTCATTTCAAAACTTACCCTGGCATGCCAACTGTTCCAAGAGCTAGAGATCTGGGGAGTGATTCCGGCCAATTGGAAGGAAGGAGTTGTAGGTCTTTGCCATCAGAGATAAAATGAGTTCTCCAGCCCCTGCCACCCACGACAAAGGCCCCCACCGCAAAAGCAGGATTTTTGCTTTCTACAATCCTGTTTAAAAAGTAAAAAAACCAAAACAAAAACACATCCTGTCAGAAAGAAATCAATATGGCTCCTCCATTCTTCCTGTAATTCAGAAAAGAAATATTTCATGTCAGGATTGCTGACGCTGTAGGTGTCAAGTGCCTTTCCTGAAATGTCTACGACCTCTTATCATGAGAGAGATACTGGGAAGATGATTTTAGATTCAGCCCTACCCACAACAAACCCAATTTTCCCCCACAAATGCAAACTCTTTCTTTGACTAGCACCAGTTTGGTTTGAGATCAGACCAGGCTTCTGTGAGTTAGAATGCAGGAAAGAGGATGCTGGGATTAAGGCATGGAACAGCAAGGAGTTGCTGACAGGCTGTCTGTTCTCAGGCAACCTACACCTCATTTAAAAATTGAAGATCCTGAAGATGGAACCTCTTGGGGTAATGAAACCAGATAAAAAACAGTATCTAAAACCAGGGCATAAACCCATAACAGCACTCTCCATGCCAAATGAAAATTCCACTTTCTTAGCTCAACAGAAAAACTGTGTTGCAAAGGGGTAAATAAGCAGCTTAGAATTATTAGAAACAGTTGACCTTCTGTTCATCAGACTTGTTTGTTAATTTATCCCAGCCCTCAATGTTTCTGCAGAGAAACACAAGAGTCAAAGGCCACTGATGTTCCTAGGCAGCAATTTACAGGCAGCACAGCAGGAACAAGCTGACAGAGGGAAACATCTGTGCAGCTAAATTACCACAAGCTTGGGAAAAGGATGGATTTAAAGATTTTAAAGTTATATAACCCTTTGGCTAGAGCTGTATCTTTGGTGATGCCGAGGTATTTTCAGCTGGAGTAGATAGCATATGTGGTTGCAGACATGCAGCTACTAGCACACCAGGTTTTAAAAAA
>WEIT01020152.1:1816-19455 GCA_013389985.1 Dryoscopus gambensis | reverse complement strand
TTGTGAACATTTGGTGGTAATACCAGAAATGGAGTAAAATGCAAAGGAGAGGGTGGCAAGTTCAGCCTAGTGCAATCAGATTAGCAGCCTACAGTCTTTTCTTTTGGCAGATTCTTGCTCCAGAAAGGGAGGTATTTCCCTTCACACTGAAGAGAAGAAAAGATTGAATCATAGAATACGCTAAGTTGGAAGGGACCCATCAGGATCGAGTCCAACTCCTGACCCTGCACAGGACACCCCAAGAGTCACACCATGTGCCTGAGAGCATTGTCCAAACACTTCTTGAACTCCATTAGGCTAGTGCTGTGACCACTAACCTGGGGAGCCTATTCCAGTGCCCAACCAGCCTCTGGGTGAGGAAAATTTTCCTGATATCAAACCTAAACCTCCCTTGACTCAGCTTTATGCCTTTGGTTCTGATCACATGGTTTCTACAGCAGGGTCTTGTAGTGGACCTGTAAACACTTTGTGGCTAGCAGAAGGAGCAGGGAGACATCCCTAAGCTAGGATCCTGATTCCCCCTTTAAAAAAGAGGGATTGTGTAACACACTTTCTTCAAGTTCTTAAATTAAGAAAAAAATTGTGAGTAAAATACAGTGAGGTAAAAAATTTATGACTTTAAGTACCAAGTATGGACTCTTGACCTCTTTGTATTATTTGAAGTTCTTCATACTTTCTTTTATTAGATAAATGGATAAATGTGCTCCCAAATGTCATTCTTATGTCAGTATTTTTTATTCAGAAATTACAACAAACTCATGAGCAAGCTCAATAGTTCACAGGTTAAAACTATGTTTTTTTCAGTTGAAGTTGACTTCAAATAGACAATTGCGTTTCCTCCTTTCAAATCCAGTGAGTTGTTACAACAGGTTTGCAGTTTATCACTAACCCAATATGGTGCCACTGCTTCCTTGCTTGGTTAAATATATTACAATCATATGGGCAATGTCTTGTTTGAAGTTAATTGCTAATCAGGTTTGCTCTGCTTGTTAAGTAGGTACATTATTAGTATGAATTTATTGTGTCCAGTCAAATATATAGTTAGATAACCATTTCAGTTTAATTGCTGAATATTAAATGCAGTAGTTAATACCCCTGTAGTAGAGCTTTGTGTTTTCCTTTCACTTTTCCTAAATGAAAAGTGTGGGTCTGCCTCTGCTGTAATTGTGGAATAGCAGAGCTTAAATACACTCTTCATCAGGGGCTGAAGAGGATGGTGCAGAGAGGATAGTTATCTCCTAAGCCTTCCTCCAGCCCAGTGGTAGCCGCAGGAACGTCATTGCTGGAGAAGTCCTCTCCATGTTTTACAGGCTCTGTGTCCGTGCATCTGCAGGGTGTGTAAGGAAAGGGGAACAACTGAGATTGTGGCCAGGCACAGCACATCTTTGTTCCAGCAGCAAGAGTGAAACTTTCTGTGCTGGCTGCTGTAGCTTAGAGCTTTCTCTGAGGTTTCCCTGCCCTCCCCTTTCCTATTTATCCTGCAAATCTCACATCATCTACAAAGGTGCAGAAAAAATCTTAGTGTAGAACAGATGTGGAGCCATGTTAAAGTTGCAGAGAAGGTGAATATCTAGTGTGTCATTGGGGTGATTTGCTTTGTGTATCACAAGAAAGCCTTGAAGAGAATGAGTATTTTCCTTGTAGAGAAAATATTTTTCTAATTCAGCATCAAGGAGGAGGCAAGAGCAAGGAAACTGGACATGAAGCTGAAAACAATGCAGAGGAAAAAGGTCAGCAATTCAGCTGAGAGTTGGCCTGAGTATAGCTGATCTAACAGTGAAAATTATACAGCAGCAAGATGCAGTGGTGTGAGTCGGAGAGATTTAATAGCATACTGTCTGAAAAAAGTGTGAGTAGGAGAACTTCCTTCCTTCCACCATCCAGGAATGCAGTTTTCAGGAATAAGATGGAGGAATGTGATTCCATTCTACTTGACTTCCCCAAACAAGAAAAATTAAATTTCTGTGTTGATAATTTATTGCCTACTTGGATGCAAAAGGAAAGATTTATTGGCTATGGGAGTTCAGTTCCCAAGGAAGAATTGCCCTGCCATGAAATTCAAGGTCAAGATTCTGTTAGATTTCCCATCAGTTAGATTTCCTTCTGTAGAGCTCCTCTGAGCTTTGAGGACTTTTCTGTTAGTTATAATAAAGATTGCACAGCTTCCTAGTTTCTGTCAAAATTATTATCAATAAAATGAATGGCAAATATGCAGTCTTGCAGAACAGGTTATTTCTTGTGCCATTATGGAAAAATGGACTGAAGGGCAGAGGAAAAAAAATTATCTGTGGAAAATGCTTGTGATTTTGAGTTTCTTTAGATGTCAGATAAGCATTGGTTTACTGGAGAAATGAAATGTCAAGGATTTTCAAAAGCAAAAAATGCCTAAAAAATCATCTTTCCCCAAACCAATGTAATAGACAAAATCCACTGGAAAGTTGTTCTATTTTGAGTCAACTTTTTTTTTGCCATCCTTGGTATTTTATTTGTTTTAGGAAGGAAATTTCGTCTCCTGCCACAAGATCTTAAGAAATTATGAATAAAAAAAGTTCAAGGTAGAGTGAAGAAAAGAGTGCTCAAGGGGCTTTAGAAAACTGCTGGAGTCAGGAAGCAAAATATACAGTCCTTTGGGCAATAGCTGTAGGATTGGTTGCACACAGTTTGAGATGCACACTTTGATCCATTCAATTTGTTTGAATGAGGCATTGAAAATACAAACTAGAGCTTTCCACTGTGGAAAAATTCTTATACCAAGTACAGAACGGAGAAAGACTAGTTAGTTTTTTTTCAGTTTATAATATGCCTGAAGAAATTTGAATAATCCTGTTAATTGCATTCAGGGAAGGTATTTAAAGGAAAGTAGGCTGGCTATTAAACCAAAAGGTTTATTTTAGTATACTTAGGCCTGTGGGTCTGATGAAGTATTTTTAGAGATTTAAATGGTTATTTTTCATGAAATCCTCTAGCAGCTCTTATAGTAAGCAGTGAATAATATCTGGGCCATGGAGGAGTCATTAGCAAAACTTCTCCTTGACCTGAAGGGAACTGGATTGCAATTTATCCTTGCCACAAGGAATTTTTATGTTGAAAAATCACTTTTTATTATAATTGGCAGAAAGTTTCTTCAGAGTTTCAGTAGCTGTATAAATTAGACTATATATGCTGTTTCAAGGGAATGAACATTTAAGAAAACTAAATAGAAAGATTTTGTCAGTTGGACTCATATTCTCCAGTTAAGTAGCCCCAGTGGATTGAAATGAGAGCCAAGACTCTCAAGTGTGATTACGTTATATGAACTTAAAAATCCAAAGAAGTATTTTTGCAGAGTAGCTTTCTATTTTTTATTTTCTGATTATTTTTATAATGTATAAAAGTTTATATGATACAGTCCTTTAATGACATATTTGTAAAAAGCCTGAGGTACCACAAGTGTTAAGAGATTGTAAAAGGGCACAGAATGAAAAAATAGGAATATCTTAAATTCAATAGTTTTTCCTTTTGAGTGGAAAATAGTACAAAGACAATGGGTAACTGAGTAAATGTTACTTTTAATGCTTTTAATAATGAAATATGCCACTGCTACTTTAGATAATGAAAACTAAAGCTTTTAAAATTTATGTAGGAAAGTTAGTTTTTATGGAAATATTACCGTCTCAAGCAATGTGTAGTGGTTGCATTATAGTTAACTAATCAGATAATGAATCTGACAGATTCATAAGAGTAAGACCTGAAAACATCTTAATGGTGACACAAGGAGATGTATAGACATATAGATCATGTAAATAGATAAGAGAAATCCAAAAGATAAGATAGATAAGAGAAATGCCAAAGTATTGAATTGTTTTCTTGACCTTTTAAATATAGTCTTGCTGTAAATATCTATATTCATTTTCTGTTGTTTCTTTCTTTAATTATTTCTTTATTCATGTGTCATGTCTGTCTTTTTGATTCTTATGGTGTTTTGTGGTGGTGTTTTCCTCTTTGTTGTTTTATTTCAATTTGGAGTAGGTTGCCAACCTCAAAGCTTTTCTTCGTGTTCAAGTACCTCCTGAATACCACAGTGGTAATCTAATAGGCAAAGTATGTATCACTGTAAATCTACTTGCTGTTGAATAGATATGCCATTCTTTCACTGTGTTTCTAGACATGTAAAAATATATGAGGATGATTTAAGAATAGTGCTTTGTAGGGTCTCCCCTTCAAGGTGATTGGAGTTATTGCTCCTTGCTAGCTAGATCCCGGGCATTTAGAGTATTTGTCTTGTGATAATCTCTCTTCACAGTCTTTACACAAAAAGCCTGCATTTATTCAACTTTAGAAGAGGAAGTATTTTTTTGAAGTTTATAATATCTTAATCACTGTCATGCGTTGACCCTGTCTGGATTCCAGGCACCCACCAGAGCCACTTTCTGACTCCCTCTGCAGCCAGACAGGGGAGAGAAAATATAACAAAGGGTTCATGAGTTAAGGACTAGGAGAGATCACTCACCAAAAACTGTCATGGGCAAACCAGGCTTGAATTAGAGATATTAACTGCATTTATTAGTAACAAAATCAGAGCAGGATAATAAGAAGTAAAATAAGAATTTAAAAACACCTTACCCCCACCCCTCTCTCCTTCCGAGCTCTACCTCCTATCCCAGCAGTGTACAGAGATGGGGATGGGGGTCAGTTCATCACAGGTTGTTTCTCCCACTACTCAGGGAGAGGAGTCCCGTGAGAGAGTTCCCATGCGCCAGCGTGGGGTCCCTTCCACAGGTTCTCCAGGAGCTTCACCAATGTGACTCCATCCCACAAACAACAGTTCTCCACAAACTGCTGCAACGTGGGTCACTGTTCCATGGGGTGCAGTCCTTCAGGCACAGCCTGCTCCAGTGTGAGTCCATCATGGGGTCACAAGTCCTACCTGGAAACCTTCTCCAGTCTGGACTCCACTCTCTACAGGCCTGCAGGTCCCTGCCAGGAGCCTGCACCAACACAGGATTCAAATGGGGTCACAGCCTCCTCTCAGACATCCACCTGCTCCAGTGTGGGGCTCTGCCATGGGCTGCAGGTGGATCTCTGCATCCGTATGGTCCTCATGGGCTGCAGGGGCACAGCTGCTGCACCATGGGCTGCACCATGGGCTGCAGGGGAATCTCAGCTCCAACATCTGGAGCATCTCCTGCCCCTCCTTGTGCGCTGACCTTGGAGTCTGCAGAGCTGTTCCTGTCATATATTCTCAGCCCACTCTTCTCTGACTGCACTTACATCTGTGCAATAACTTTTTTCCTTCTCAAATCTATTACCACAGAGGAGTTTCCATCATTTCTAATTGGCCCAGCCTTGGCCAGCAGCATATCTGTCTTGGAGCTGGTTGGCATTGGCTCTGCTGGACATGGAGGAAGTTTTCCAGCAGCTTCTCACAGAAGCCACTCCTGTAGCCCCCCCCCGGCCCTCCCGCTACCAAAACCTGGCCATGCAAATCCAATACATGCCTGCATGGCAAGATGGGTAGGAATGTGATGTCAAAGAAAACAACAGTGAAAATCCTGATACTTAAGACAGCAGTGAGTTAAACTCCCTGAACACTCAGGAGTTGGTGATATCTTGGAGTGAATGCAGTTAATTTTCTGTTACCTTCTGTGTCTTCCTTTTAACTGCCTGGTAAGGTGGGGTAAGCACTCCTAATACTTGAGTGAGTGGCAAAATTAATAGCATGGCTCAAGTAAGATAATTGTGCTATTAGCTAGGCAGGCATAATTCTGTCTCTGGAAATGCAGAGATTTTTACTCAATGTTACTTATTTGGAAAGGACCCTACCTTTAATTTGAGTGTAGTATCTCTGTCACAAAGTGACAGTTGCACCAGAATAACTTAAGCAGTACAATTAAAAAACCTGTTTATATTAAGATCAACAGTTTACTTTTAACAGCATTAAAAAAGTAGTTGGAAAATATTTTAAGACAAAAATCACTCTACATTTGGCCTGGCTTGCCTAGAGCCTGAAAATGGCCTATGTGGGCCTCATTCTTTCAGCCTCTCAGCAAAGGCACGGCTTTCTGCTTAATTCCTTCAACCATTTTACCTGAAGAACAAGTCCCTCTCTCAACTTATTTGCAATTATTTTATGGGGTTTTTTTAAATGTTCTTAAAGTTGTGGCTTGTTTTGTGGTAGATTTTAAAATGTTGTGATTAAATACAAACGTTTCAGTGCTGGCATACATTATTTACTGGTAGATGAGTTATTCATAGTTTTGGGGTTTTTTCAGTCTGCTTGGCTGTAATTTTTAACTTAAAATTTCCCAAAATCAGACAATTAAAACACCCTGTCTTCTAATCCTGAAATTAACCAACTCATCGTACAATCTTGATAAGCTATGAAGTTATAATTCTGTTACAATCAAATAAGTAATAATTTATCGATTTTATGTGTATGTATATATGTATGCAGATAGAGTTGCTATATACATTACTTCACATATACCTAAGCCGTTTATTCATTACCTTAAAAAAGCAATACTTGGTGTATGACAAGACAGTAATTTTCAAAATTATTAGCTTTTGGTATCAGAGACCAGCATCCTGAATAGAAGATCAGAAGAAACAAGGGTAGTATATTCAGCCATCTCTAATTCTTGTCAGCATAAGAAAAGTAGATGGACTGGGTTTCTACATAATGAAGATAAGAAAGACTTTCTTAGGCCACACAGTCTATATGAAGGGGTTTTATAGTTTATTATATGTAAATATTGGACAGAAGAAGCTAGAAGACAGGAGGGTTTAATTGCATAGATTTCACTATGCAAAAGGAGACAAGAAATCTAAGTCAAATCGATGATATGTTGGCTGGGTAAGAACACAGTGCTTGAGGATAAGATTAACACAGTGTTTCACACATGTAATTTAATTTTTTCGGAAAATTTCATTGCTTTTTCAGTAGATAACTGCAGCTCTTTGCATCTCAAGATACATGACCCTTTCAAATTGGATGGGCTTTTTTAATTGCAGGAAAAGCTAATTTGCTGTTACAGGTTTAAGAATAGAGTTTGTACTCATGCACCTTTTGCATTGCAGTGAACTTACTGTTTATTTGAATAAAGCTGAGACAAAATTGTGCTAACATATTGGTGGCTTGGGTTGCAGTTTTTCTGACTTTTTTTTGGGGAAGTCAAGATAACAATCCAACAGATAATCATATTGTTACAATAGGGATAATGTAATTTAGGGTTTGTAAGGAAGGAATGTGACTTGATCTTTATCCATTAGAAATTATTTAAAATTCTTAATCCTCACAAACTCAGATCAGCAACAAAATGTACTGATACAGGTTTTTTTATCTGTAGTTTTAGTAGCTTGCATGCCCTACATTTTTAACTTCCTGTAAACAATCTGCTTCTCCTGTCTACTTTATTAATACATTCAAAAATGTGCCATCTTCATATCCATTCTTTTCACCATCTGAGCATTCCCCCATTGTTCTACATGACTATAAATGGCTATGGTTTTTCTTCATGCTTAGATGATATGAAAAACTGAGTGGTATGATTTTGCTGTACATGTTCAGTGCCGTGATCTCTCCATCGAAGTGGTAGTTGGTCATGGCAGATGGATCATATTGACCTCTGTCTCAGTGCTCCCATCTAGTTACTCTCAAATATAAAGTTTGCCTTCCTTTTAAACGGCAGAGAGTTGTCATAGCTCGAATGGGATTCAGGTGCTTCTCCCACCTGTGGATAACTTCATAGTGGTCTGGTTTTTGGGGCCTTACTCAGGAGCTGAAAACTCTGAACTTGCTGGTTTTGGGCTCTAAAGGGCATTTCTTGTGTTCTCACCCATTTCAGCACCTTGATCATATTCACACATTTTATGTGGCATATTAAGGTTTTTGGGGTTTCACTTCTAAAATTTTGTGTTATCAGTCCTACATCTACAAAACGTTTCAAAGTGTTGGGGTTTGGTTGGTTAGGGTTTTGATGGTAGCATGCAGCAGATGTTTTGTAGGCTTCTCTGGATTAAATATCTCTATACAGTCCTTCCAGTGTCTGTGTTTCTGTATTTCTCTCATTGTGGGGAGCTCTGCATCATATCTTTCCTAGCACAGGGGGAGCCTAGAGAATGCAAGTACATCTCTGACCCCAAAAATCTGGGAACAGAACATTAGCTGGTAACTGTCAGACCCGTCTAGGGTCTGGGCATTGATTAAAAGGAAAAATTGAACAGTTTTGCTGTATTGTCACTTAACAGACCTGAGCCCTTATTTATCAGCTTTGTTAATATTCGTAACTCTTCCACACAAATTTCCTTGAATTTGAAGCTTGCAAGTCTTATGTTAAACAGTGCACTAAAACTTCATAGACACCAGCACTACTCTGTTTTTTCTGTCAGCAAAAGATTCTGTGTATACAAAAGTATATTTCCACTTTCATTTGTTTTCTAAACTCTGTCTGTTTTTATTTTAGGCTTCAAGTGGCAATTATTATTTTATTCCATACATTGTCACACCTTGTGCTGACTACTTTTGCTGTGAAAGTGATGCCCAACGAAGAGCCTCTGAGTACATGCAGCCCAGCTGGGACAATATCCTGGGGCCACTTTGTGTCCCACTGGTGGACAAGTTTCTCAGCCTTCTCAAGGATGTCCATGTTACATCATGGTAATGTTACAACAGATACAGTTCCAGAACCTTTAATAGTCTCTTTTTGATATTTTGTAAAATGGAGATACAGAATTTCTAGTAGCATTGATTTTTGATTTTTTTTTCACTGCATTTAATATAGTGTTAAAAGAAGCTGCCACTTTTACTGCTTTTTGTATTCCTGTCCTGCAGTTGTTGCAGTTAACTAACCATGTTATGCCAGAATTTGATTTACAGTTACTTTCCAGAAAGCAAAGGCAGTCCATGGGTAAGATAAAGTACTTAAGTGTAAATTACGGTGCATAAGGTTGTATTAGGAGCTAAGCTCATAGTTTCTTCAGGGAGCTCAAAGCCAAACACTGTCCTTTTCTGTCATCAAATTAAAAAAAATATGGCAGCAATGGGCAATCAATTGTAATTTTCATGGTTTGAATTTATTTTTAAATATTAACCTTCTGGTATCACTTAATAAACATGGTACTGCTTAGCCATTTCTGCAAGGGACGGTTGGAGTTTTGGGAATTGGGGCTGGAGAAGGAGGTCTGTCTTTTTCAGTTGCTCACCCTGTACTCTGCAGCTAGTCCTGTTTTGTATGTATTTCTGGAAAACACTCAGACTGAGCTTCTGTTTTTTAATTTTTCTAGTGTCTGAAGCATGAGGTAGCACTGAGGTCCCTCAGATTTCTTTGTTTCCCCATCGCCATCCCACCCAAGTGAAAAGCTTCCCTAAACTGCTTTTCTTTTGTGGTCCCATCCTTGCAATCCCGCNGAGGGTCAGAGAGGAGGAAAGAAGGAAAGAGAGGTCACTCGTCCTGGCTCCAGTGTCATTCCAGCTGGAGGTTTCCATGGTCCTGGGATGCATATGCAGAGCAAGCACCCTGGGATGTTTTGGGATACCTTTAAATAGATAAGAGATCAGTTTCTCACTTTCTATGCAAATTAGTTATGTGCAGCCTGTTCTTTCAGACCTTTCTGGAAATGGGTTGGAGGTCTTTGGGGGTATTGGGTGGTCTTGATCCCCCCCTTACAGTCCATGACTGCTTCTTGGCCTCATTTCTGTGCTTGCACTGTATGAGGCTGGGCTTGCCAGTAGTGCTTACTGTGACCTTGCTGCTTTGATTATAACATGTGTGGGACAGAGAACTTCATTTTCTTTGCTATGTGTATGGCTTATGCCAAGCCAGGTTTAATACTTTGAAAGACTCATTTGTAAACAAGAAAGGGATCCCATGCACTGGGGTATCTGGGGTATCTGCCAGGTGACACCTGCTAGCTTCTGGACTACACACTCCATAACCTGCTCCAGGATAAATTTACCCCTAAGCAGCTGGTTCAGGCCATTCAAACTTGTAATACAGGAAAAAGATATATTATTTTTCAATTTACAAAAGTGCTGATGTTAGTGTAAATAAGATGCACTTACTGAAGGCTTTTACGTGCATCCTGCCCACATTATGTATTATGTTCATCAAAGAAATGGCAACTAAATCAGCTTTAGTTGGCTTGTTTTGTTTTAGTTTCTGTGTTTGAAAGTCTCCTTCCAACTTCCATGATAAAATAATATACCTCCTATTTACATCACACTGGTGTTTCTTTTCTGTGTTATTTTATTATCCCAGATGCTGCCGCCTTTATGCTACAAACTACCACATCTGTCAGGGTCAGTTATGGGGCCAAGAAATTCTCCAGTTTTCCTGTGTTGATAAAATTGCCTCACGATCCTGGTTGTAAGCATATTGATACAAAGCCCCACAGTCTGAAGTGGGGCAGGGTGGAATATTTGTAAATAGTTACTGAAAAATATGGAAACTTTTGATGTGCACCTCACTCTGAGGAAATGGTACTTTTTATTAGAAATTATACTTTTTATTAAATATATATCCATGTTTCATAAGAAATATCTTACAGTCTTCTTCCCATATGTCTATCTTTTATTTCTTTAGTGCATATTATAAAGAAACACTGCTAAATGACATTAGAAAAGCTAGAGAGAAGTACCAAGGAGATGAACTGGCTAAGGAGCTGGCCAGGATTAAGCTTCGTATGGATAATACTGAAGTGCTGACTTCTGACATTGTCATAAACCTGCTTCTTTCTTACAGAGATATTCAGGTGTGTGCTTAAAGACTGAAGTGGATTATTTTACTGTGCAGTTTTGGCTCTTGTTTGTTCCCCTGTGCTTCATTGTTTGTTAAATGGTGATTCAAAGCTGACACTAAATAGGTGCAATTGTTACACTGTTTAAGAGTTTCACTTCTCTGTTGGGCAGCTTAAGGGGATTGAGGCTCTTACTCCTTTTGCCTGTGAACAGGAGACACAGATTAGGTGACTTCCTGAGGTCTCTCCCTTTGTTTTTAGTATTTTTTAACTTCCTTAAAAAGAAAAAAGGCAAAAATCCCTACTGAATCAAGATGCTTGCCTTGCCCTCCCCTACCTTTCCTCCCTCCCCCCATAAAGTTAGATATATTTAGAAATTAGGAAAATGCTTTTTTTATGACCATTATACTGGTTAGAAATGCCCAAATTGAGAACTATAATTCAAAGAAACATTAATTTTATTTTAAAATTTAACTGCACCTTTTTTTCCTGTTTTTAATTTTTTTAAAATAAGTTCTGCTTTTGCTAAAACACAGCCTCTGGGCTGTCTTTTCAAATTGACAGTCTGCGTGTTTAACATCCATTTTCAAATAGAAGTTCAACCATTCTATAGAATTTTTTTCCCATCAGGAGCTACGTTGGCTGTTTCTTGTGTATAAATGGGTTGTGAGAGCAATGGGGTACCACATCATCTTTTATTACCCAACTTTCCATTCTGAAATGCTTATTTTCCTGCAGCACTTTATCCAACTTCATTTGGGTCGGCTCTGGTGATCATGAAAGGTCTCCCTTGAGAAATGTACTCATCTCAAAACATGTTTTGAGCAAACAAATGAAGTAACACAAGGCTTTTTGAGATGTCAGTAAACTGGCCTCTTCAGCACTGTAGATGTGGGTTACCTATGAGAAACCAAAATGAGTGCACAAGTGGCTGATGTACTTAAGAGACAGCTGTGCTTGAGTCCACGGTGACCTGGTGAGGTGTCACTCGTCAGAAGGCCTTAATAAGTCCTGAAAGAGCCAGACTCATCGCCTCCTCTTCTGGTGCTGGGGGTGTAATTGATCAAACTGGCTACAGGGCTTCAGTACTTGGGGCATCATGGTGAAGAAGAGGCAAGAACTGACATGGATAGACAAAATCCCTGTTTGTTCCTACACAGCCTTTGTGGATGTTTTTCTGACTCTTTCAGGAAAAGTCACCTGAGAAACTGTCTAGTGATCATGATACATTTTAGCTTAGCGATGCTTTCCTCTGCTTTCAGTTTATTCTATTTCAATCCTTTTTATCTTTTTAAAATTTCATCCCAGGACTATGATGCTATGGTGAAGCTGGTAGAAACCCTAGAAATGCTTCCTACCTGTGATCTGGCTGATCAACACAACATTAAGTTTCATTATGCTTTTGCATTGAATCGGTAAGGATGTTTGATTGATGTTGTTTCATTTTATGGCTGTTCCATATGGGCTTATATATAAATTTATAGTACAAGTAATATCAAATTCCCTTCCCTTTCTGCACACGTTGATACTCATCACAGTCACCTCTCCTCAATCCCATAATTACTGTGCACCAGGACAGTTGTGTGACTTTTGAAATCATTGTTTTCCAACAACCATCGCTTTGTCAACAACCAGGAGAGAGTGGATCTGTTCCAAAGGCCACCTGACTAACTGCAAAAGACTCCAGTGATACTTGGTCAGTCTGAGATTGTTTATTCTGAGTCACTGATTATTCTGAACATCTTGAAAAGTTTAGTGTGATAGATTTATGAGTGATTTATTAAAGTAATAGGTAACAAGCACTGCTTGATCCATGAATACACATTCATGATAGAGTTTCCTTGAAAGGCTGGAAGGTCATCAGGACCTACAGGCACATCACTACTTTAGGAACCACTGAAATATTATTGAACTCTTCTAGTTCAGTACAGATTTTTGTAGTACCAATGTATAATAATTCCTCTATTTCTAAAGAATTTGCATTAAGATTATATCAGAGAAAACATCTTATGCAAATGAAATCACATGTAATAATAAAAGTAACTGGCTAGATGCAATTCACATAGTATTAAAGATTGTGACCTGCGAGCTAACTAAAAATTAGCATTGGACAACATCAAGATGGCATAAATCAAAGGGATTAAGAACTTTGTAATAGATCTAGAAAAGCAGTTCCTATGGCATTTTATGTAAAATGGTAATAAGTCTGGTCTTATCTGACAATTTCATCAGACATAAGAGTAAATACTAAACTATTGCTCAGAAAAATACTGCATATGGATTTACACCTGTTTTCCAGAATTTTAAAAAATTATTTCAGGAATTTGTCTCAAAATGTTTAAATTTGCCAGTAAGAATAATGCTAGGATCATGCCTTGTCCTTAGGTAATATCTTCATATAATCAGTTTTTAAAACTTTTT
Source organism: Dryoscopus gambensis (assembly GCA_013389985.1). Taxonomy (NCBI): domain Eukaryota; kingdom Metazoa; phylum Chordata; class Aves; order Passeriformes; family Malaconotidae; genus Dryoscopus; species Dryoscopus gambensis. The sequence continues at coordinate 6,321 of WEIT01020152.1, read as the reverse complement.
CATTTAGATGTTTTTCATTTAGATGCCAACAAAATTGGCAAGCTCCTTTACTCTCTTGGTCTTCGAATTCTTTGTATTTTGAGCAGCATGTGAAACCCATGCCATTAAATCTTCTGCTTTGACAATGCCAATAGCATCCTGGTAAGACAAGATAAAATTAATTGCTCATGCACATGCTTTCCCTGTCAACAGGTTTCATTAAATAGATTATTAGCCCAAACCAGCATGACTCTCCTTGTTTTCTTCTGGGAACAATTTAAACATTTTTATAGAAAAGGTGTTTCAGAAATAAATGGCTGTTTTTTCATTGGCAAGAACACAGAATTTAGCTTCTACAGGTGTTTTTGCCTTCTTGAAACAAAATGATGGACAAAACTCAAAAGATGAGACTTAAATATTTCTTAAGCCAGTCCACTTAGTTCAAAATGACCCCTAAAATGTTGCATTTAGCATCTTACCTCCATGAAATTTTTTAATCCCTAATTTTGTCTGGTTTAAAACCAAATTATTTTTAGTGAGTTCTATCAGAACCTATTTTTAGAAATGAAGAACTACGTTTTCACTTCATATTCGAATAATTTCAGCATACAGAACAGTATTAATATTGCTCAGTACAGCTGATTGAGCCCACAGGAAAAGAATACATCATATGCAGAACAGAATTAATAGCTGTAAGACTATCTGACCCTGCAGAATGTCAATATGTGCTTAATTTCATTAAAAAGTATACTAGAACTGTATTCCAGAGAGAGTAATTAGTTTATTTTCTCTTGGACTCTGTAACTGAGTTCTCCTGGCCATTAATCTCACTTGCATTGTCAAGTCAGAGTTACTCTGGTGCTGCACAGAGCCAGTGCCGTGGCTGGAAGGGCTGCAGGGTTGTTTCTGGGCTGGTTCAGCAGGTGGGCACAAGCCCAGTCTGAAGCACAACTGTGTGTAGGTCCAGGTTATCCTGTGGTGCTAAGACAAGGGACAGGAGTGTTTTACTTTAGACTCTGCAGCATTCCAGCCTAGCTGCATGTCCCCTGTCTCAGAACCAGCCTGGGTCTGACCTGGCTTGGATCATGAGCAAAGCAAGCCTGGGCCTGGCTGATGGGTGCTGTGCAGACAGGTACTGAGGCACTTACTGTTGTACGTAGGGCAGGCAGACACTTTCATGCTAATTTCTGGAGCCCTGATTCATAGGGCAGGAGTTTAAGCACAGCCCCTCTTCTAGATTGCTGTCTTCCTCTCTGGTTGCCATTTCAGAGCTGAATTGAAAGCATCTTGGATTTGTTATCTCTCCTGTCTCTTCTCAGAAGCTAACAGTGGGTGTTTGCAATGACAGGCTTGTGCTTGTTTCCAAGCCTGGGCAATCTGAATACAGCACCCTCCCGGCTGCTTGTTTAGAAGTGCTAGGGAGTGCTTTTCCAGTGTCTTAATCTAAGTAATTTGGATGTAACACAGGAATAGAGCAGAGCGCTCTCTTCTGTACAGACATGGGCTGGTTTAAGACATTGTTCCTTGTTGCCCCCTAGTTGAGATGTAAGTCGGATTGTATCTTAACTTAGACATCTTTAGGTATAAGCGCAGTCCAAATGTGCAACTTGAATATTTTCGATATTTGTATTCACAGCTGTGATATGAAGTAAGATGCTGTGCAGTTGAGGGCTGAGTGTTCAGATGTTGATGGCTGTTTGTTTCAGTCCATGGGTGCACCTTGTCTGGGGGGCAAGCACTGTGTAGGGACAATTTTCTAATTGGTCTTATTTACCAAGGCTGGAGTTACCAAGTTCTGGAAGCTTGCAAAGAGGCCCAAGGGTATGCAAGATTCTGTTCCAAAGAGAGTAGACTTTAAAACCAAACCCAGTCCTGGCATGAGGCCAGAACTGTGTAGATTTTAGTCTCTTTCCCGGGCAATTCTATCTTCCTTTATATTAAAGATGAGGACAGCTGCAGTCACTATTATTTAACTCAGCATGCTGTGTTTTAATGAGCAACATATTCCAGTACCATAATAAAAGAAGGCAATTAACAAGTGAAGGGTGTAATAGGGTGCAAGTAGAAAATCACTAGTAATTGTGAATAATAGTAGCTACAGAAAATTGTTCCCACTGACAAATACTGGGGTATTTAAAATGTTCTGTTCTGTGATTACTCAAATTTAGTGAAAAACATGTTGTGGACCTCCTCATTTTATATGCCTGGTTTTCATGAAGTACCTGAAGTATATATGAAGGAGGGAAAAAAGCTAGATTTTTTCTTTGTCATATCTGTCTGGAGGCTTGCAAATTTACTTCTTTTCAAAGCCTAATTTAGGGTCTTGTTTTCGTCATTCACTGTTTCAAATATTGAAGGTTCTACAATCAAATTACATCCTCAGTGAAATGTGTCTTAACTCAAAAATTAGTTTCTGGTTTAAAATGAGAATGCAAGTGCAATAACTCTAACTCTACTTGACTTGTCATATTTCTTAATAATTAAGAATTTTTTAAAATGTTTTTGCTGTAGATTTCTGTACAGTCAGTAGTAGTTCAGGTCATCTGCTATGGAGTCAATAAGACATGAGTTTGTTGCCCTACAGAGTAATTCAGAGAGGTAAAGGAGGAGTGGAAAGTTGGATAAGACAGGGAGACAGATGCAAGAGGCTTGTGTAGACCAGGAAGTGAGAAGACTGCTTCTGTGATTGAAGAAACACGGTAGAGTCAGCAGACGGATAAATCGCGTGGCAAAACTGCAGTGAGCGAGCTAGCAAATTGGCAAGTGAATCAGCCAGCAGTTTCTGGAGGATACAAGCTGTCAGGCAAAACTAAACTGGCAGCAGAACACTGGCACTAATTTAGAGGAAGTGATTAGAGCCTATAAAGCTGGCCTGCACGACAACTTTTGTTTTAGGAAAAAGAATCCCTATGTAGCCATTTCTATCTGAAAACCTTAGTTTATTGAAGATTTCTTCATACAGAAACGATTGTGTATCACTGATCATTCCCTCAATTTGATTTTTTTTCCTTTATCCTAATAGTTTAGTTTCCTTTTTAAAATAAAGCTTAAAGCTGTACACAGTACTGAAGATTATTATGCCAGGTATTTGTAAAAGACATCATGATTTTTAGTTTTTAATTTTTACTCCTTGTTCATTTCCTTTTAATTCCTAGCATTGTGCTTGGGGGGACTTCGGCAGTGTTTTATTGAGCACTAGGATATTTTCATAACTGCCCTAGTTTTTTTAAGTAACTTGCAGACCTCTTAGCTGCTAGCAGCTTCTGACACTATCGTGTTCAGATAATGTGGATTGATTTTCTCTGTTTGGTTTCTGTGCAAGTTTTCACAAGGTATGGTTTGCAGTAAGAGGACTAAAATGTGCTAACAAAGAAATCAGTAAGGAAAAAAATGGTTTTATGAAATGCTTTCCAAGGCCTGTGGAGTTTTTTTAATATAATTTTTCAAATGAATTGTAATAGTACTCTTTTTCTTACCTCATTGACCATTAAAACTGTGTTTTTAAAGAATTTTCAGATTGTGATTAGTGATTCAAAAAACTGTGCCCCCTAAACCCAGAAAAAATATGATATCATATTTTCACTGGGTGTGTATGCAAACTTCTTTAAGGTAGAACATATCTTTTCCCAGATGTGAAGAGTTTAACAGATTGTGTGTTGAAGAGCACTACTGAAAAATGCCTATTTCAAAATTCTGTTTCATTCCTGAAGTTGACTTGTTTGTGTGATACCGTGAGGGACATTTGTATTTCAGTGCAGGATGGCCTGTAACCACCAAGGAGCAGTAAAATGAACTGATAGGGTCCTTTCTGTAGCAGCCTATTGGAATTCCGCTCTGGCTTATAAAACTTCATATTCAGGGGATATACTTTGCAAGTCTTACCTGGTGCACCAAGTTAATCCATACAGGGAACATTTTCTGCCTTCCTTCTCATGCCTGTGCATTATCATATACAGCTTTCAGCTTTCCCTATTCAGAGAGGCTGCGGCATCTCCATCCTTGGAGGTTTGATGGGTTCAGCTTTTCAGACATAGCCAAGGCTGCCATGGTCTAGTGCTGGCAGATGGACCTGCTCTGAGAGGGAGATTCTATTAGATGACCTCCAGCAGTCCTTTGTGACATGTTTTTTTGTGATTTGTTCTAGTGTGGCTTTAAATGGGGGCTGGGGAGCATGGAGAAGCTGATATAGTTGAGATTGGTTAAAAGAAAATAGAAGTCAGTGCTAAGCCTTAAGGGTTTAAGGTAATCTCTTCTACTCTGTTGATAACATCACAGACCTATTTCAAGACACCTTGAAAGAAATTATGAGCTGTCAGGCATGCAGACCTGACAAAGTGTGGGGTCTGAAATAAGAAATGAAAATCTGTCTTGGTCAAGCATAACAGGTTCTGCATATTATCCAACAATATATTTTCATACTGACTTCAGACAACTTGCTTGTAGTCTATGTTGTCTTTCAGGTTGTTTGGGTTTTTTTTCTTGGTTTGCTCTCTCTTTTTGGGATTTAGAAGCTGGTAACTTCCTAA
>WEIT01020151.1:0-20701 GCA_013389985.1 Dryoscopus gambensis | reverse complement strand
AGCTATTTAATCTCTAAAAATAACTAAATGATTTCCCTTTGACTACAAAGCAGACTGTGTTCTTAAATTAGATGGTCTAATATACATTATAAAAGGCAGCTAATTTCCTGACAGATAGGAAGAGAGTCAAGAAAATGCTGTCAGTTTTCACCTACCAGTAATTCTGGATTTCTAAAATATTCCTTTGCATAAAGGACCTGAAAGTAACCTAACAACATCAGCCCATGCAATCATAACACTTTTCTCATGTGGCAGTTGAGATATATTATTTATTGTTGAAATTCAGCTACTGCAAAGGCTAAAGAAGTTAAAAGGGGGAAGATGGACAGATGGCTGAGAGGGAAGAATAAGTTACAGACATCCCTACAAAGTTAATATATGCTTTGATTATTTGAGTGTTGCCTCCAACNAGTCTTGCCTCCAACTTCTGTTCTCTCCATACACAAGAAGTTTTCACCTGAGTTTAGGAATGTCTTAAGTGAAAGTGTGTCTACTTACTGAGTGGAGAGAAAGAGAACAGAGAAATGTTAAATTAATAAGGTGGGCCATCAGGAAACCAAGATTGCAAGAATCATGCTAGAAGGGTAACAAGCAAGGAAAAGTCCAACTACAAATTGGGCACTCAGTTGTGAAGAGGCAGACTTGGGGTCCATACCCAGGTCCCAGGACGTTTTCCACATTTTACAACAAAGTCTTTGAAGTCAGTGAAAAAGTGTCAGTGGGGAAGAGAATGAGAGAGAGAAGAAAAGTGTCAGTGGGGAAGAGAATGAGAGAGAGAAGACTCTTTAGAAGTAACCCAGCAAATATGAATGAGATACTATGTCACTCCCTCTTCCCAGCTGAATTAGCTTGAATTGTAAGTTACAGGGTTAGGATGCTTTTCACTTGGTTCCATTCCAAGTATGTCCCATGTAAGGCACCTTTCTGGACTCCACCAAGATGCTTGAAATGATGGCAGGAACTGCCATCAATTAGGACGTCTGTCAGGCAGGGCAAGTAGAACGAGTGTGTCCCTTCTAAAATGTCAGGAGTTACGTGAAGGTTACTAGGTCAGCATTTTCTCAGGTATTTATGGATTAAAAACTGAGCCGTGGCCAAGTGAAGTGAGACGATGGACTGTCAAGGACAAGTACACCTTGCAAACTTGTTCTTCTCATTTTGTCTCAGAGATAAAATTATTCTGGGGTGAATTTACATAATGCAACTGGGGTAAAGTAATTTAGTATCCCAAGAAATTAGGACAGGAGTGGTAGCATCTGGTCTCAGAAACATTTAGCCAAGGAGAGTTAAAGCTAATGTGAGAAATTGTATGAGGAAAGAAAAGAGATATCTAACAATGCAGGTGTGGAGAGCTGACTGTTTAAAGTCACAAAAGGAATGATCAGAGTGGGTGAGGACCAGCCTGTAAGCTGAGAACCAGTAGTAATGGGAATCATGAACAAAAATGAGGAGTTTTGGAGAATGTATGACAAGTAAATTAATAAGCAAAGGGGAAGGCACCAAATATAGAGCTCTCAGACCATGAGGGTGGTGCAACACTGGAACAGATTGCTCAGGGAAGTTGTGGATGCTCCACGCCTAGAAGTATTCAAGGCCGGGTTGGATGGGGCTTTGAGCTACTTGTTTTAGTGGAAGGTGTTCCTGCCCATGGCAGCGGGGTTAGAACTAGATGATCTTTAAGGTCCTTTCCAACCCAAACCATTTTGTGAGTCTATGATCCTATGACTGAAAGTTGCAAACAAACTGAACTGGAATAAGAACCCTGAGAAATAGATATTGAGACTGGGCAGGTGAAATAATGAAATAGGAATGGGGAAAGCAGTAGAGAAAAAGGATGAGAACAAGGAAGCCACAGGCTCAGAGTAAACGAGCAGGCAAATCTCCATGCATCAGTTTCAGCATCCTTCCACCTCCAGGACCTGGCATGGAATTTAAGATGCCAAAGTCTGGTGTCAGATAAAACTGTAAGGATATCCAATTTTCCATTCATGTCTCCTCATCCTCTTACACTAATGTGTAATGTGTCTATGTTTATAGACGTGGAAGAGAACTTCCTGACTCTACACAGACCACAGCTCAGCTGAGATTTTAAACAAAAATATTATGAAAAATAAAATTATTTTTTAAATCTCCTGCTTTTGCACTCAGCTGTAGAACATAACTAGATCCCATCCCAAAACATGTGCATTTGTCCTAATACCTTGCCTAATCCTTGTGACTGCTAAAGAGGGGACTACTTATGAAACTTCAAAATCTTCAAAGATGTGCGGGCATGAAAGTACTTGGCAGGAAACACTGCCAACAGCCCCTGCAGGTATTTGAAGGTAGGGTCTGAGGCTGTCTAGACAGAAACTAAGCTTTTAATAACCAATTCTCCTAACTGACAGCCTGTAAACAAACCTCTCTGAATAGCTTGAGCATAGTCACAGCCTCATTCTCTGGAACCAGACACAGGCAAGAACCTGGAGGACAGATGCCAGGCACCAGCAGGAAACTGCCAGGACAAGAGCACACAGGTATAACACACTTAAGATACCACGCACACTGCTCGCACACTTCAACAGCACTATGTGTTGCATTTTCTGTACAGATGCCATAAACACAGTTCTTCAGAAAAAAATGAATGACAAGATAGCTCATTGTCAGCAAGACACTTTGTTCCTTATACTTAACAATATTCTTAAGTGTAACAAGGAAACATAGTGAAATAAGGAACATTATACCTTCCTGTCTTTCCAATTCTCTGACCCATTTATTTTGTAGATGATTATCTTGTGATGATGCCAAATCCATACTGTGCCACAAACCCTGGGACAGAGAAACACAGACAAGCCTTTCTGAATAAAATTGCTTTATTTCTTCTTTCACACATAAGTTTCATTTTAAAAAAATTATTTGTATTATGCTACAATTTACTTCTATCGATAATAAAGACATGAAGACACAAAAGTATCAATATTCAAGGCATAAAAGTACAAGAAGCAGCAAACTAGTTCAACTGTTACACTCTCACAGAGGAAAAAAACCAGATTTTTTAAAAAACCAAACCAGCCAACCAAACAAAAGTTTGATGAATGTTCAGAACTATTTTATGAAATTTTAAAATTAGAAACAATTAAAATCAGGTTGGGTAGGCTTATAAAGGATTTAAAAGAAAGGTAGAAACAAATTCCTGAAAGAGAAGAAAAATTGCACCAATAGGATCTAATGTTGTTTGAATTAATTGGCCTAGAAGGGAAGGAAACCTAAAATTAAAAGCTGCACATGAGAGTAAGAGAGCAGAATTCACAAATATTATGCTGAACAGAAAGTGTATGTGCCTATATGACCAGTCAAAGAACATACTGGAGAAAAAAGTAGTAGGAAAAGTGGGACAGAGGACAATACAATTTTCAGCTGTCTGCAGAAAAGCAGACAGACAACCAATAGTCTCTAATTCTTGATATTTTACAATCAGAAAGAACACTGAGTTCACAGCAGTAAAAAAATAAACAGTGTTTTGATTATTTTTGATACTTTGATATGATTTTTAGCTGTCCACTCTTATGTGGAAATTTGACTGATTTTTGCCAGGATGGTCACAGGCAGTGTACAGTTAATTATCTACAGATGTCTAAACACCCAATAGGGATGCAATTAAATAAGGCAATGACTAAAAGAGTATCTCTCTATATATTCTGAATATCAAATCGTCCTCACAGTGCAAAGTCTTAGGCAGGTTTTTCTTTTAAAACTTCAGGTTAAAGAGGACAGTATGGAGCAGCCCTCTCCTGTTTGAGAGGATGCACCTTACTCTCTTGACTTCACACTACAAAAGACACACAGGTTTAATGTTTAACTTTGCTACTACAATACCAGCAGCCATTATCCTGTTTGAAGGTGCAAATAACTTAGGGGCTTTCTACATGTCATCATAGCACAAAGAACAAAAATATTGCCATTATATTTATTTCTGTACATGAACTTAGCAATAGCAACATCATTAGATAGGCAACAGAAAAGAGACTCAGTGGGATTCAGTCTTTTTACGCATTTTCAGAATAACAAGTAGCATAAGAAACTATGGGGATATTAAGCAGAAAATGCTACACACATTCATCAGCTTGTTGTCTACCTCAACAGGGAAAAAAAAAGGCAAATCTTCCTCCCATTAGAAGACAAAATAAAAGGTAAAAATCACCCTAAAGGACAAAGCCTTTGTATTTTGTGGTCCTCTATATTTTTTATGTCATTCTAAAAATATCCTGAGGAACACTGAACCACGCGGCAACCTGTCTGGGTCTAACATAGGCATTCAGGAGTGCTACGAGCAACCAAACAGGGCAGAACAGCTCGGTTACGCTGTTTAAAGAAAATGATACAAACTAATTTAGAGTAATAGAGACAAGCGAAACACCACGGCCGTCCACCGCATTTTGGTCAATGTTACCTGAATCTCTTGCAGCTTTCCAAAGATGGTGCTCCAACAGCACAGTCCTTATCTTGCCGGTGGCTTCGCCCCCAGACAGCCGCAGGCAAACGCGTGTCCCGAAGCCTGTGTCACACGTTGCCACCATCCCCACACCGGAGCAATAATAAATCCCGACAGCTGCAGCACGAGCACGGAGAGGGCACCACACACGTGTCCTTACGTAAGGGAGCAATTTTGTAACAGCAGGAGGCACCCACGCCAGGGAGCTCCAACCAACAAAGTAACCAACTCGGGAGGACTGTTTACAAAACAGGGCAGGGCTCGTGGTAGGGCGGTAGCAACTTCTCACTGTTACCGAATAGCACAAAGTTATTTTTCGAAGCCAAAAGGGTCTTCCAAGAGAAAAAATTACCAAGGGGCGGGGGTCCTTTTGCAGCAGCGGTATAGAAACGCATGCTCATGTTGGAATGCAGAACTGTGATGAGGTACACAACCCCCAAAATCCTAACCCCACGACACAGATGTCACCCTGCATAAATATAAACATGCCACTCCTCCATATCCAAGAGGTCCATTTGCTCCACAGATCGCAAACACTGTCATGGGAACAAATACAGGTATCTAACACTTCTCTTTTTTAGACTGGAATCAGTTTGCGACAGGAGCCATCTCTCACTTCACATATTTTTTAGAAAAATTAGACTTCAACCACAACTAGGGCTTCTGGGTGTTACCAGAAATAATTATTGTACAAAAACACTAAACAAGCCCTACAGAGATATGAGGGTCTCTGTACCATAGTTAGCAAAAGAAATTAAAGGGAGCTCTTCTACATTTTTAAACAACTAAACAGGACCTGATACACACTTTTAAAGTAAAATTCAGTGATGCTAATGAGTGATTTACAAAATAGTACTGTAAACTGGCTGGACAGACTGAGAATTTGTTGAAGTGTTATAATCTTTTAGAGAAGTGGTATCAAAAGGGATGATTTTCACCCAGGATAAACTGTACTTGAAGTATTAGACTCCCTGCAATTGTAAGGGATGAATCCCACCCAGTTCACTTCAGTCCCTCACCCATTTAAGGGAGGATAATGTCTCACACAAAACTTTAATGTATGGACTTGTATTTCAAATAATGAAAGAATGAGAAATGCAGTAGAAATATCAAATAAGAAGGCAGAGAAAAAAAAAGGCAAGAAGGACTAAAATGTAACATACGAACACAAGTAAGAGTTCTGTGCTTTTCCTCCTTAAACCACAGGAGCTAGAAATACATTCTATATTATTCAGAGAAGTGAGGCATGTGAGAAGTCTGAGCTTCACATTGTCCCTCGCAAATTAATCCAATGTGAGTGCTGCAACCAGTAGATACCTCTGAACATCACCTTTGTAAACAAATGTCTTTGGACACAGTCATGTAACTCCAAATCTAGAAACGTGTTTTACATTCAGAACATAAACGATTACTGAACATCAGATTATAGATGGAATGACTGTACTGTATGGTTTTCCTTGAGTTTTTTTGAGGGCTTGCATCATCTCTCTTCAATAAAAACCATTACTTTGGGTGCAAAACTTTCAAGACAGGCTTAGTCTTCTTTCCTTAGAAGGAAAGAAGAAAAGCAAAAACATTGAACTTATTTTACTTCTTACAACACCTAGAGTAATGTTTAGAATTTCATTTAAATTTGAAGTTAAGGAAGGAACAGATTGTAGGTGATTTTAACAGCTCTATCAACTTAATTAGAATGCAAATAAATGGACAACATGTTCTGGCTCAATTTTAAAATCTGAGGCCTGGAAACTTCTATCAGGTCCAACCTAGGTTTTTCTGAGTAAATGTGCTAAAACTAATGTTTTCATTGTTCAGAATTACTTCTATTTCAGTTCTGGACAGAAAATGTGTGACAAAATGCATTGCAAATAGTGATAATTTATTATATTTTATAAAAGAATTCATTAGACTATTTACAAAGCTCAAGTCAGAAAAATCACAGTCTCTTTTTTTTAATATTTCTTTTCTTTAAGACTTTTTATTTCTTATTCCTCTCTTGCTCCGCGATTTCTTTTTTCTGCCTTCAAACACAGGTTTGGCAGTCACCATGACTACATTTCCCAGGTTTTCATCCTCACTTGAGCTACTGCACCCTTTTTTCTCTTTATGGTCTGCTGTCTCTGTTGCAGATGTGTTTTTCCTTCTTTTGCTCTTGCCTAAATCTCTGCCTTCGGATTCCTCCACTGAGGAGTCACTAGAAGTTTCTGAAAGGTGCAAATTTCCAACAAAACCACCTCCATATAAAAATTCTTTTCTGGAATCAGAATGTTTTCTTCTCTTTCCACTCTGTACTTTTGTTGCCACAGCTTGATTTGTACCACCTGCGGTACCTTCCCCTTTCCTTTTCCCAGGCTGTTTAAGTTCCACCTCTGTAACAGCAGTGGCTGTTTCCTGAATTTCATCATCTGCTTCTTTTTCCTTTCTCTTCAGACAAGTCACAGCTCTGCGCAGTCTCTGACTTTTAATAGCTTGTTTTTCGTGCTGTTCTAGTCTGAAGAACGAATCAATTCGAAGCTGAGTCTATCAAAAATAAAACAGAAACACAGTTGGAAGTTTTTGTGATGGGAGTTCAGTTGTTAGCTATACTATAAAGCATCCAAAACTGGAGCAGGACAAAGGACTAATGAAATTAATACATATGCACAGAGATGTGAACAATAAGATGCATCATTATAGTAATACCCATACTTTATAATAAATTAGGCAACAAGAACCTTTACAGAAATTAATAATTAGCAAACTCCAGTGAGATTTCATAAATATTGTGCTGCTGGTGATTAGACATATGTTGCTATTGTCAACCCTGATACACAGAATCTCTGTAGTGCTCTTAAGTATGTCCTTACAAACACATCCTTAGCTTCCAGCTGTTAAAGCAGAATGTTTACCAAGTAAATGCTCTAAGTGCACTTCCCATTTGTGCCTGAAGTGCAAGAACACGCAGGCTTTTGACTCAAGTTCATTGCACCACATGCCGCTACGGCATAAAGACTGAAGAGTAGAAGCAGTAGTTGTCACACAGCGTGGATTTGTGCTATTCAACCACAGCTAGGCTTTTTGTACAGACTAAGCCAGTTGTCTACCTTTTCCCTAAAACTGTCTAACAGAGACAGACACTTCCAAAGCATATTCCAGTCACACTGAAAGTACATGTATTTAACCACAGGGCTTTTGCTCCTTTCAGTGATACGGAGAACCTAGAACACTGGTTTGGACAATGTACCTATCTTGTGTATGGCAAAAGGAGAAAAGAATCTGACACTGGGGATCAGTTTTACAACCCACTTTGACAGCTATCACAGCAGGCATCACTATTCACTTTCAAGTGTTATTAAAGTTGACGGAACATTTATTTGGAAATTAGAGTAATATTATTAATAGGCTCAACAGTTCAGTCTGCACTCCTCCTCAAAGCATGTGTATGGCATCAAATGGGCAGTATCGCTTCACCAAAATTTCAGGGGCACTTTTATAAATACTTTTTAGAGACAGCACACTGTCTTCTAAAAGTACTAAATTTGCTTGAGGCACCTGTAGCTTCCACTATGTCCAGAACAAACAGCAGCCTGGACCTGAGATAGGTGCTTGATAGATAAGAAAACTTGAAACCAACAATTGAAATTATGCAGAGTCCCTCACAGTACACTCAAATCATAGAGAAATGAAGTCTAGAGAAGCAAGCTTAGTGACTTTAAAAAAAAATAAGTACATAAAAAATTAGAAACCAAAGCCCAGCTTCTGAGAAAGATATTTTACTTCACAGCCTTGCTGTTCTTTTTAAAATTCTTCTCTCACAATTTTCCAGTTACCCTTAAACTACAGGTAGATTTTTACTTCACCTGCTGCAAGTTCAGCTGTTTCACCACAGGCAAAAGGATTCCATCTATCTTTGTCCTAGTCCAGCCAAAGTGATCCTTGCAGAATGTGCAGAAAGTTAAGGAACTTTACAAAATGGCTATTACTGGTATTTTGTAAACACATGAAATGAAAATCTCTTAAGTAAACAATGTCTGGAAGAAAGCTGCTCAACTTCAAAGCTTTTTCTACTACAAAATCAGAGAAAAGACTCGGTTAAAACAACATATAATCATGCTGCTACATCTCCATTAGTTACAGAACTTTCTCTCTAATATCAATATTTCTAAAAGGATGTCTCAGTGAAGACAAAACTTTTTTTTGCTAAATGGTATTGCCTATAAATAAACCTTATTTTTACATTTGCATCCACTGGAAGTTTCATTTACCGTTTAAAACTCTATTAGCTCTGCATTCATTGCCATCTACTTTTCAACAGTCAGCTGCAGCTCAGACTGCAACAGAAGCAAAAAGGAGACATTATTGGAAGAAATGAAGGGAATAACTAGGGATAAAGTGCAGACTGAAACACCATTTCTATCTAGGCTTTGACACTTACTTGTGAGAAATGGCAAACACACACAGGGAGTGTGCAAACAATCCCACTTTAAGCCGAGAAACAGGCACAGGGCAGTTAGAGAAACATAACACCACAACAAACTAGTCAGTTCAGCTACAAGGCTCTCCATGCATGCAAAGTGAGGCAGCCCGCTCTCTCAGGAGGGCAGAGGAGCCCTGAGTGCCACACATGCATGGCTGCATTCCCTTCCGTTCCAGAGCTGGTATCATTTTAGGGGAGCACATGCAGATAGGGCTTGGGGCCCCTCACAGCAAAGAGATGTTAAGAACTTGACACTCCATTACTGGCTCCTTATGAACTTTGAGTACTTTTACCTAACAAGTAAAAGGATATTCTCTGATCTGCTCTACATCAGGCTTTCCCCAAGTGAATGAACCCCTTGACTCATCCACCACAGGCTTCAGGTATGCTTCTGCCACTGCTGGATTTGGGAAACCTGAATAAAGCTGTAGCTCCCGCAGTTTCTTCTTGACCTTGGTATCATGTGGATTAGGCCTCAGTTTCTTATTCTTCTGAGCCTCATTCCACCACTCACTGAAAAACAGAGAAAATTATTAATTTGCCTCATAAAATAAAATTTGAAGTATCAAGAGCCACCATGCTAATTTCAATAGCTAATTTCAATAGTCTCCCTACTTCAGTTACTAGAAGAGATGAGGTAGAAAATTTCCAAATGAAGGATGGCCGAAGGGACAAATAATCTTGAAAGCAGAAAAGACAAAACATACACATTAAATACAGCCATTGTAAGCCACAGGAGCAAACATCACCTGGGTTCCCCATAAGCTGCTAAACAGAAGGCCCCAACTTCAGCCTCACTTGCAGAGGTTGCTGCACACACAATGATCATTTTTGTAGGTTTTTTGGTATGCAAGGAAAAGAAAGCCAAAAAAAAATACTTCTAACCATCCTTGCCATTGCCAATACAGCTGCCTTGGGCCCCTTCAAATTTTGTTCTTGCCCACACTCTACCTGCCTGTTGCTTTCCAGTCATCCATTCCTCACTCAAGTCCCCTTTCTCTATGAGCAAGCTACAGCAACCTCTTACCAACCCAGGGAGAATGAACTTCTGTTCCACTATGGATCCAGCTCTCCAATGAACTCTGTGGCAGATGCACAATTTTACAGCTGTTCTGCTGTCTTCATTTGTCTCACTGTGACTGCTATATCAACTCATCACCTTATCTACCTGTCATTCCAAATAGTGATATGATGGAGTCACATTTTACAGCTAACTTAGTCCCATTAATGATACTCAATGATGGTCATATGTTTTGCTGCATGCTTAAGCATCAGAAAAGCATATTCACTAACAGTCACAACATGGAGATACAAAAAAGCAAAACATGACAAAACATACGCGAATTTTAAGAGAGGTTCTAAGCCATGCCCAGGAAATTCATTTAAAATCTCCATTGCTGTTACAGAGCCAACATTTGGGATGCCCTCAGTGTAGTCACTTCCAAGCAAGTATGCCAAATTAATTAGCTTGCTTCTATCCAACCCTGAAAAAGAAAGTGTGTGGATTCAGCATTTATTATCTTACAAATTAAAAAATATTATCTGAAAGGCAAAAACTGAAAGGAACACAAAGGCATTAACTCCATAAAATTATATTTAATTCAACATCAGAATGCGCTAAATTATATTCTGGAGCAGTACCCATATGCTCCTGCTAGCTCAAGCACCAATAATTGTGCTAACTTGGCAAATACATCTTGCCAAAATGAAAATGTTACATTGGATATCATGAGGAATTTTTTCATGGAAATGGCTGTCATACACTAGAATGGATTGTGCAGTGAGATGGTGGAGTCACCATCCCTGGAAGCGTTCAAGAAACAACTGGATGTGGCACTCAGTGCCATGGTCTAGTTGACAAGGTAGTGATCAGACAAACATTGGACTCGATAATCTCAGAGGTCTTTTCCAGCCTAAATAATTCTGTGATTCTGTAATTTCAAAATTTAGGGTTGTTAAGAGATTTTTTTTTTTTTTTCACATTTATTTAATCCAGTTACTGTCCTGTTCTCAGCTAATGCTGACCTGAATTTAGTAATGCCAGAATCAAACAAAAACATTCAGGTTGAATTCTAGTTCATAATATCAATGCCTCTACTTCCTAGAAGTGTTCCCCAACTGGGAGCCTTTTGTTCTGTGCTGGTACAGTTAGTAAGTAGACCAGAAGAGCCTGTGAAACAGCCAGAAAGAAGGAAGAACTCAGCTGACCACTTCTATTTGATAGGCTATAAGGTCTGAGGCAACCAGGCTGATTTTTAGTCAGAGCTTCAAGAGTTTAGATTTGAAAAAAATAATTTAAAACAATACCGAACAGGAAAGGAGGGATGTGAGTATAAATACACAAAGCAAGATTATCAATCATGCTAGTCACGATGTCCATCAGCTGTCCAGAAAGAATTTCTGCAATGCATGGGAAAGAAGGAGAAGCACAAGACTGCAGAGGAATGTGACATAAAGACTGATGAGAACTATTTTTTTCCCAGTAATAAATAAAAGATTTGCCTTATCACATTAAAAACAGTTAAAAATCACAGACATGCCTTTACAGCAATCCTTTCCAGTTAAGCTACAGTAGCATAATTAAGTAGGGGAAAAATATTTCATTCAATTTGCTGGAAGAAACCAAAGCTACAGTTTTCACCACATAAAAATGTTATGAAATTTTACATGCTAAAGGCATTAAAATAGTATTTCAAAGTCTATAGCCCCTCAAATTGAAAATGTCAAAACTGATTTTAAAAGACTTCTGCTCAAGACATAATAACAAGTTTAAATTAGCTCATATTCTGCCTAATACTCTATGTGACACTGAAGCTTAGTACTTCAACAAATTGGCAACAATTTGATTAGACTAGCTCAAGAGCAATCTGAAGGAAGAAAAAATCTGTCAGTGTCAACTACGTGAAAAATGTTTTACACATATTCCAGATCCTCTTTTAATATATTACATCTCAGTATGTCCAAAACTAACTTCCATTTCCAGAAGACTAGGAATCTGATGACACCAGAACATCATTTTCCCACCACATCAGAAAAGTCATGCTAACATTTACCCAGAAACTGGTATAATAGTTCGTATCTCCAGCCTTGATGATCATCATACTAACTCAGTATATTAAATGCAGGTGTCTGCAAATTCAGCAGGGTCATCTGGCAATAAAACAGCAACCTAACTGAATGGCTTTAGAGACTCTCCTAAGAACAGACACTGTAATAAGAGACACAAAATTCTGTGGAAAATACAATTTCAAAGAGACAGATGACGGAGCTGTCCTATTAAAGACTGTGTTTTACAAATCAATACCTGAGCCTTACCTAGCTCGTTCTGAAAGTCAACATACTGATAATATTCTACATCTTTGTCCTGACTGAAGAAGTTTTTATAAACATGTCGTGCACCAAACAACCAAACATCACTGTCATCAGTGATTGTCCCAGAGGTCTGATCAGTAAGGTCCAACATGGCACACTGCGCCTCTGCCTCCGTCGGAGCTTCAATATATGGAATGCCAAACAGACGGAGGAGCTCCTGTAGGATGGAAAGAAAACAGTTAATAATTCATCTAAAGAATTAACTTCTAATATACTTCTGCTTGACTCAGAACTGCTAGATTCACACTTGGGAGTTATTTAATATTTGACAACAAATATTAAACATCCGGTAAAAAGTGCTAAGCTCAGTTAAGTCAAGGGGGAATCCCCACTCAACTCCTCTCAGGCAGACAGTACCATATAAGTCAAGCACTACTTAAGCACACTTTTACCACACAGTTTGAGAATCTGCTATCTTAATTACACAAGCATACTTAATTATTGTTTTGCATAGCAAGGAGAAAACTCTGTGCATTACAATTATATGGGCTCCATGAAAGGAAGGTGCAGGTTAAATATAAAAAGTAAAATTTAAAAAATCGTATTTACAAAAAGATTTGGTCATCACTTTATCTAAGGAAGTAGTAAAAAAGCATATGAGAAACATTCTTATCAAGCAGGAAACAGTGGGAAGACTAATTGTTCCTTGGATAGTGTTTTGATATGCCTCTATTTTGATGCTTTTTTTTTTAATGGAATACATTACTTAACCTCAGTTAAATATCCTACATGCACTAGGTTTAGAGACTTGTGCTAGTTACACAAGTCTGGATGATGTTCTTCACTCAGATGGCTTTTGAGGCTTGACAGAATCAGTCTCAAGACTTTAAATTTTTACTGTAACTAAGAATAAAAGCACAAGATCAAAAGACTTACAACTATAATGGTGTGCCTACAATTACATGGCACCTAATATTACAAAAGCAATCTACTGGCCTTTAAAAAAAATCACCTGAAGAAACAAGTATGTGCAAATATTTAACCAAGATTAAAATATCATTTTAAAACTAGCGAAACTGTCCTGTTAAGAGAAAAAATACAAGCATTTACATATTTCTCAGAATTAATTTGTTAGCCTCAGTTTATGACATCACAGATACTATCACTAGTCTACTATATTATAGGTTTGTTAACCCAAACACATTGTATTAACCTTGAAACACTGACACAGAAGTAAGAGGCTTATTCAGGCATTACTGGTGACGTTCCTTCAAATTGCTTACTCAGGGCATAAACTACACAGACTTCTTCTAATTTTTTACCTTTTGATCTCTAGGGGAAATCACAGTTTACCCAACACACAAACTGCATCAATTTTTTGTTGCTGAATATAGGTTCCTAGTAATTTTTTGTTCATTTTGCACCTTGCACAAAAGCAGGCAAACTGGACCAACTTTTAAAAGTTGGCGCTTAAAAGACATACTGACTAATCCATAACTATATTATCATTTTATAATGTTATTACACTTATTTAAAATTGTTGGAATTCAAGATTACCTCAACACTTTCAAAATTTTAAATCAAGCAAACTGAAGAAAACAAGCTCTTAAGAGGAAAAAAAAGGTGATTTATAACTAAGCAAAATTACTAACAGCTTTTGAGTAAACGACTGGGGCGGAGGAAGCAAACAAATCAAAATGACTCAACAAATACTACCTGGCTTTCCAAGAACATCTGTCCTGTTACAGAAGCGGCAACACGTTCCTGCTGCTGTTTTTGAGACTGAAGAGTATTCTGCTCAGCAGACAGGTCCTTTTCTAATTCTTCTAGTTCTTCCTGAAAATATAAATCAAGATTTTTATTATTTCAACAATTCAGGTATACTTAGGAAAGCAAAGCACTAAGTCTCCAACTACAATTATTCTAGTAGTATATGTTCCATTAATTCACACTAGGAAGTTATTATAGCTTCTCTAATGCAGCAAATTCTAAGATCAGAGATGGCTCTAGTCATCAATGTGCTAAAACCTTCAAGTTTTCCTTTGATTTTAGGGAGAGAGATCTTTAAAGAAAGATCGTTCCCATACAATTAGATACATATGTGAGAAAGCAATAAAACAATAAGAAGCTGTCCAATAGTTTTCCTTAACTACTAGTTGGAGACAAAGCACTCCATTACAAGCTCAAAACAAGAAACAAGTAGTTACCAAACTGATGTCTTGCCACTCATCCACTGCATCTTCACCATCAGCTTCTCTTTCAACATTCTGAGTGTTTCCCAACTGCACCTCATCAGAGTCCTTCAGCAAGTCCTGTGTGACAACGTCAGGTCTGTCTGTCTCCACTTCTGGAAGTGCTGTTTCATCACCCAGTTTTTCATCATATTTAGTAGGAAACTCAGCCTCGTTACTGATTTCAGCATCCACTTCAATAAAGCTTCCTGTTAAAGGAAAATAGAGACTTGTTCTTCAATTTTTAACTTGGGCAGTGACTTTTTTTTTATATGCAGCACATAAATATAAGGATTGTGAAATTACATAAACCAAGTGGCTGACTTAATGTTTATGTTAATACACCAGTTAAGTTCAATGTACACAACATGCTTTCCTAACTCTCCATATTCTGTACTCAGGTTTCAATAATAACATGTGACACCAAGGGAGAAAACATAGCTCAGATTTTCTCTCTGCCTCCTACATACCAGGGAGTAGATGTATTTTAAAGCATTTCTTACTAGGAGAAAAGGTTACATTCAAATGCCTACAAACACAATATTGTCCTATTTCCTTATTTTTTACATAATTAAAAAGCACATACCATCAGAATCACTGTCTTCGGACTGTGATATCCCTTCTCTTTCCTCCTCACGATCTCTTGCTCCTGGAAAAAACCTAATATCCCCAGATACATTTTTCGCTGTTTGTGAAATTACTTCCTGTGTATTTTCAGAAATTTTCAAGTTTTCCTCATTTTTAGAAGGGTCTGTTGTTTCAGCATGAATCAAAGCCTCTATACCAGTTTGCACAGGGGAACAGCTTGGCTTCTGCACACACAAATTCATATCCTTATCTCCCAGAGACTTTAAGTCTGTTTTGGAACCATTTTTTTCTTTGTTTAAGTCTTCTTTGCCTTTTCTAGTATTGTCAATAAAAGAATAATTTTCAGCTCTGGATATACTGGTATCATTTGGTGAAATATGATTTTTGGAACCATTTTCTTCCTTGTCTACATCTTCTGTGTCTTTTACAGTATTGTCAGTGTAAGTTTCAGCTACGGATATACTAATGTTCTTGGATGCAATATCATTTTCTGAATAATTTTCTTCTTTGTCTATATCTTCTTTGCCTTTTCCAGTATTTTCAGTAGTAGAATAATTTTCATCTCCGGATATACCAGAGTCTTTGGGTGTAATATGACTTTTTTCCAACTCCTGACTCTTCTGTTTAAATTCAGCATCTTGCATAGTCTCTTGGACTGATGAATGAATTGTAGCTGTAGGAATGTTTTTTCCCTCCTTAACTTCAGCAATCTGCTCTTCCTCATCTGAACTACTAAGCAGAAAATCCTTCACCTCTGGTCTTTCTGACAGCACTCCATCAGTTGTAGCAGTAACAACTTCCTCCCTTTTATCATCTTCACTCAGAGCTTGCTGAATTGCCCGCAGTGTTCTTGGAGACACACTGCCTTCCTCTGATACAAACTGGTCCATGCTCAATTGTCCTGCGTCCAGTTCTTCTTCTGAGCTGCTTCCTGCCATGGCTGCCTGGATAGCAAGCAAAGTCCGAGGAGATGGAGGTGCTGCCATCACATTGTCAACTTTCTCTGTCTGCATCTTGTCAGACGCAGCCAGCTTTGCATTAGCAGGAGGTTCATTGATTTTACTTAGTTTAGTCATTTCATGCATTTTTGATGAGGGTCCTGCAGTAGTTTCCAAGTCTCTACTCATAGCTTCTTTTGCTTGAATACCTGAAAGAAAGCTTTGTGTTGAAAAATGCTGCTTTATAATAACATTCCATTTTACATAATGAACATCATTATATAAACATTAATAAACCACTTTTCTATAGGTTTACAGATCACAGTTAATGATGTATAACAGTAGTGCACATTTCATACAAAGTACTGGTTACACGCACCAACAAACAATATTGAGGTTTTTCTTAAAACTGCCAGTTGCTGAGTGCACGCTCCAAACAACAGGTTTTACAAAATTAAGACCCGACATACCCTTTATCAGAATATAGTGAGAAGTCTCTTCAGAGACCACCCTCCTTGATTCCACTTCTTTCACAAAACCACCTTCATTTTCATATTGTGTTTGGATTTCACCCGAGTGCTGTTGATTCATTTCTTTTTGTACATTTTCTATGCACCGATTGAGGTTGCTTTTTTTAAGCAAACCCCTAAGCTGGTACTGGGAAAAGTCATTGGAGTCCTCAAAAAAAACAAAACAGAACAAAAAAACAAAACAAAACAAACAAGTAAATTGAAATAAAACACCCCTTTTAAGCAAGTTCATTTCAAGAGTTCTTTCAAGAGTTCCTTTAAGCAGCTAACATTTGTCTTTCACTGGCTGCTGCACTCCCAGGCAACAGCAATACTATACTGGCAGCACATAACAATTCTGAAAGGTACCAGTAGTTCCGAGTGCTGGCTAAACAGGAGATCTCAATTTTGTGACCAACAAAACTTAGCTGGTTATGAGACCTCACCCCAACCTCAAGAAAAAAGGCAATTAAAAGAGAATCCACATGTGGATCATTTTAAAATGATGGTTCTTAGCTTACACTTGGACACAAGCCATCATTTGATCTGATGTATATTGGACTTTCAAGATGTCACTGTAGAAGTGGCACTGCAGGATTCCCCATTTGTCTCTGAACAGCTTCAACACATCTGCCTAAGTTACAAAAGCCTTTTCCCAGCTGCCAGCTCCTCTAACAACCTCAGGGTTTGGAATCCAAGCCTTGTTCATTCTGCCTGGTTCATCCACACTGGTAGCATGCTATGCAATCTCGGGCATCGTGCTGACGAGGCATGAAACACAGCATGATTTTTAACATTTTTGCCAAATGGAATTAGCTCTGCTAATTTTAGTGGAAATCAAGAGATAAGGCTGTTAAGAGTCATTATCTCATGGAATTATTTTTCTCCTCAAGGTAACATCTCTTATTAAATAGTCCAGGGCATAAAGCTTTCCAGATGTAGTACTCTTTCTTCATCTGCATTAATGGCAGTAGCTCCATTTGGATGCCTTGAAAACTATTTTAAATATTACCTCTGGCATTGCTTCAAATAACGTTCTTCTTCGCTTTGTAAGTTCTTTAATATCAGTCAAGATCTCATGTTTTATTTCTGGAGGCAGCTTGTGGAAATCTTCTGATTCAATATCTACAGAATAAGGATTTTCACATAACTGTTCCTATAAAAATGAAAACAATACCTATTTTATATTACAGCACAACAAAAATAATAAAATATTTGGCGCATCATTCCAAAAAAGACAAAAAAAAAAAACCACAAGAACTTTGTTGCTACTTCCCATATGGTGAGGAAAACAAGAAAAAAGAAAGTAACTACTATGTACCAATATAATGTTAAGTACCTCATCATTGATGTACACTATACAGAGAAACTTGGTTTTATTCTTTTTACAAAAAGATACATAGTATAAATCACAGAGGCAGGTCATATAGCCCCAGCTACTTTGATTTTATCCTTCTAAAGAGGTTCTTCTTCTGAATGAGAACTGCTTCAAAGATAAACAACCTCTCCAAGAGTTTTCTCTTTTTCTTTTCTACTGATGAAAGCAGAGATAATTTTATTATTTATTATATCTTCTTCTTAGGTTATATATTTCTCTTCTCCTCTTCCTATCAGATCAGCACATCAGAAGCCAACAGAGAACTTACTGAAGTACTTCAACATCAGTTTGTATTTGGAGAAGCACAGGAATTTTGTTAAATATGCTGTCTTTTACGTGCATACACATGTGCCCAAATGCATGCATTTCACCTGCATTGTTACAAAAACCAGTCTCTTCTCCACATGTTCAGAGGAAGTAGTAAGAAGAAAAAGAAAGAATACCATAAGAATTTTCTATTCTGCTGTATTCTAGTGGAGAAATTACATTTGTATTTCTTCATTAACAGGAATTCTTAGAGTACTGAAAGTTAAATTGTTTGCTTAAAAGTAATGCTATAGTAAGACCTATATCTCCAAACAATTGGATTTTTTAAGCTTTTTGTTTGTCTTTTAAGCATAGCACGTGAATGAGAAGATTGTTCACAGTACCAAGGCAACTAGGTTGCACTTACTTGCAACATCTTTTTTTGGCTCATTCTCATTTGCCATTCTTTTTCTTCCTCCTCCTCTGAGCTAAAAATCACAAAGAGAAAACAAAAGGTGGAGATATTTACCCAGGAAAAGAAAGTTTCTATTTTAAGCAAAAAGACATTAGTCATCCCTTTGCTGGTTAAGTACAAAAATTCACATCATCAAACATATATATAGATACAAACACACATACAAATACATACACACGTCAAAAAGATCTGAACAGAAAGTAAGAAGGCAAACTTATGTCAGGTAAAACTCAATCGGGACAACTGCTGCTGTTTAGATCATGACACAATTCTTACTTGGTCAATTCTTACTTACTTATTTGAAGTATATGAAAGTACAGATGTGCAAAGAGTGACCCACAGGGCAGTTTCAAGTTCTCACTTGGCGTTATTTAAGAAGATGTCACAGGTGTGACAAGTACAGACAAGTACAAAGCCTGCCTCTGCTGAATGTGTCAACACAAAACAGAATCAAGCTGCCACACGGGCAGCAGCCACCCAAGCTTGAACAATCAGTCAGTCCCGTTTAGTTGTACAGACATGGCCACAGAGACTGAGGTAAAACTTTCATCCTTAAACATGAATCCAGTGCAGAAATTAAATCTGTGGGCTGAAAGCTTCTTCTGTTACTTTCCCATAAATAACTAGAAGGCTTCTGTATCCAAAAAGAAACTGAAATAAAATATAAATTAAAGAAATATACTTTATATATACATTACAATGTCTCATAGGTCAAAGGCCTTTCATCAGCATCAAAAAATGTGGTTTATACTTTTATCCAAGTTTATAAAAAGCCATTTAAGCTATTTTTCTTAATTCTACCTACCTATTCTTCTCTTCATCCTCTAAAGCAGGCAATACATACATATCATCAATTCCTTCTCTTCGAACTTGTGTAATACTGGGCAAAGCTTCATTGCTTAGGGGGAAAAAAAAGAAAAAAAAAACAAAACAGCAGTTAACAACTTCAAAAAGACTTACTGTCACTTATAAACAAGGGAAAAATAATTTTTATTCTTGCCTTTTGCCTGTAAGAGCAGTTTTGATAACGTGTCTCTTCAGAAGTGTTTTCAAGAGTTTCTCTGTAGTTTTCCTGGAATCATTGATGGCAATTTCCTTTCTTTGTCTTCGCTTAGCCTATGAAAGTAAGGTTAACACCAACAAGATTTTGCTGGATGCTGAAGATGCACATCCAGTGAATCCCTGTTAAAATTCTGTGTGCTGAGCCTAGGAGCTACTCCTAACTCATCCTGCACCAAGGCGGACAGAGCCTTCAGAGCCTCTAAATCTATGTCCGTTTCCTTTGCGGGACTCAGGAACAGCTTTCAGTTTCCAGGTACAAATGCCTGCAGAGCTGAGTTCGGGTCCATTCTGGAGCACAAGCCAGGCTTGTGCCATCATCTATTTCTCTGCAATTTAGCTCCTACACAAATCAAATCTGCCTATATTAAAAGAGAGCTGCTGCATGCTCCAAGAGCTAACCCAGGCTGGGAGTGCAAAGGACACCTGCAGAGCAGTGGACTTCAATCCTCCATCCCCGTAGCTCAGAAGCATAAACAGAACAACAGGAGGGACACTGAAAACGGCTGCTTACTATCAGCAGACATACATCCTCTTTTGCATTGCAGTGACTCAAAAAGGTACTTACCAAGGTTTGTCTCTTCAGAAGAGGCGCCTCTCCATCAAAAACAAAGACGGGTCGAATCCGGAAAAACAGTAACTTGCAGAGTCGACGGAACAGAGTGAGGAGGTGAGCATTCCGTACAGAAACACTGCCATGACCTCTGGCTCCCTTTATTGCTTGGTTTAACCAAATACTGATATCTTAAAGACCCGCTGAGAGGAAAAAATGTGCTCTCTTACACATATACCACATTGGGAGTTCCTATAAAGTGCACAGATTTGACTGAGTGGCTTTTGCCCACAGCTCCAGGCTTGTTTTATCAAAACCAAGACTATCCAAATAGCTATCTATGAACTTGGAAGAAGAACACATCATTGCCCCTATTGCCCTGCACAAAAAACAGAGTGGAAGCAAAAGTGCAGCAAATACCTCCCCAGTTATTTTTACAGGTAAATGAAGGGTAACTTCCTTCCATATCTTTCCAACACTTAACC
>WEIT01020137.1:0-17310 GCA_013389985.1 Dryoscopus gambensis | reverse complement strand
ACTTGATTGCTCATTCTTCGTGTCCTCTGCTTTTGGGAGACTTGTTTTGTTTTGTTTTGTTTTGTTTTGTTTCTAAAAAAATGCATTAACTCCTTCTGAGAATTTGCTTTCTCATGCAACAGCTTTCCAACCATTCCTTTCTTCCTTTCTTAATATCACTTAATTTCAATTATATAATTCTCCCTAACTGTATATAGGTGCAATATATCAGAATATTGCCATAGAATCTGACTTTTCATTCATTCCATTTTGATTTCTGCTTAAAATCAAGGGGCTCAAAATCCCTTTAATGTACTTATTCTGTATGCAAAACTGCATGTGGCGAACAAATTACAATCATTGTATCACAAGTTTCAGGAAGGACTATGCAAAATCGCTTTTTTCCCCTGGTATCTGAAAGGATTTGATTTCCACTCAGAATATTTAACCTTCCTGAGCCATGTCTACATGTTTTACATAATGATTATAACTCTGTGATATTATTTTTGTGTAGACATTATACAAACCACATGTTCTAATAAAAAACACTGGCTGTGGCTGAATATCTGCACCACTTAATTTTTCTGCTCTTGCAGGAACAATGCTTGTAGTGTTTTGCACATTTTTTGTGTGTGTTATGGTTTAATGTCTTTGACATGAAACATGTATTGCTGGTTTTTTCCACTAGAAGTTTTTTGTCCCTCATTTCTTTTTCCATTGGCTATTTCTAATAGTCTTATCCTTTACTATTCAGGGTTAAATGCATGGATAAAAATTTTACTAGGTTGAAATGGGAAGAGTGTAGACTACCCTATTTTTCCCCATACCTATCATAAGCCTGTTGGTTTAAAAGGACTAAAAACTACTTAGCTACAAAAACTGTGTTACCAGGTGAGAATTTTCCTCCTTGTGAGAATGGAAACATCCCTTGATGACTCAGGATGACCTAGAGAGATGTGGTGCCCCCCGCCCCGAGTCAGAGAGGTGGCCCAAGGACCATTTGTGGGCTCTTCTCACACCACCACCTCCCTATCCATAGCTGCCTTCTTCTTTATAATTGTGTCTGGTGGCTCATTGAGGTTCCAAGCACGTTCAACAGGTCAGCTCTGTGAAATGAGGAGGTGATGGGACCACCTTCAGCCCTTAGCAGGAGTGGCACAATCAGCTTTCTCCACAACACATGGTACAGCAGGTTTGTCTGGGGCTAACAGGAGAATCAGGATTCACTGCCTGAGCTCCAGCTCCTCTGTTCAGCAGTGCAAATACTTCCACCTGAAATGGAGACAAAATGGGGGCTGTGGTATACACCCTGGAGCTAGAGAGGCTAGGTGGTGTCATTTTTCTCTTATGTAAATGGTATTTGTCCAGCTCATCAGGAGATGACAGAGAGACTGCTGGGACAGTTTTTATTTTTCAGTGAAAAATTGGAGGTTCAACATTTTCAGTCATACCCCAGAAATGCACAGATTTTAAGACCAGAACTTGTCTATTTGATGGAAAGATAACATTTCCTGGCAACAGCGCTGCTTGATACGAAATTTAACTGTCAAAATTTTCACTGAGACTTTACTGAAATTTTTCATATAGTGTTTGGGTTTAGATCTACAACTATATTTAGGGTGAATTAAGAAGGCCTTCTGAAAAAAAATACTGTGTGAATTGCCTTTTTTAAAAATAAGTGTATTACTTTGGTTTACCTAAAAGGCGCTAATGTCTTTACAAAGTAATTCTCTGTGACTTGATGCTATTTAAACACTGCCATTCAAACCTGGGAGCTTACTGTAGTTCAGTTGCTCAGCCCTTGGCATGTCAGTGGAGGAAAAGCTCTGTTTCATCCAGCTTAACTTCTTACTCATTTACAGGTTAAAAAAGACTGGATTCTTTCAGTAAAACATCTGTGACACCTGGCAAAAAGAGTTTGGGGCTGGGAAATGAAACTTTTTACATCAGTAAAAAAAAAAGGCTAAAGAAAAAGTATGTCCAGTTTGTAACAGGAAGGGTGTTGTACCCCAAACAGTTTCAGAGTATTTAAAAGAAAGAAACCAACAAACACTGGTTTGGAGAAGATATAGATGAGTTAACTGTCAGCACCTAGAACAGGTAGATTAATGGGCTGCAGCTTCTACAGAGAAGTCAGTAGAAGTGTACCTGCTCCACAGGTCCAAAATCTCAAGCTGATCTCTGCAAGCTAAAATTTTAGCTGATATAACTTTATAGTTCTTTTTTGTGTGTGTGTAACAAGATAATTTTTTTAGATTAATTTTTCTGATAATTTTGGGAGAGAGAAGGGAGAAAGTAAAGTGTCTTTGCTGTCACAAATCACTTTGGACACCTGCAAAGAGAGGTCAGGACAGGAAAAAGACATGAGCATGGATCACATAAGTCTTTGGTTGTATTGCTGAAGAACAAACCAGAGACTTTGACAACCACTAGAAAAAACCTACAAAAGCTGTGCCATTAACTCCAGTGTGTTTCCAGATCTTTATGGTACTACCCTGCCATACATCTGTTGAAGGAGACTTATATTATATATAGATATATTTTTAAATATCTTGGGTAACACGTGATTCTATATTGTCCTTTATTTCCATGAAGCTAAAAAACCACCAACATTTTCTTTTGCAAATTATTTCTGAATTCCAGAATCACACAGCAAGATGTATGAAAATATCCTGTGGCTTAATGGAATAAAAAACTGAATCCAAGTAATTTTTTTGTCCTATGGTTCAGAAAATAAGTGAATACTGTGTGCACCTAGGGCTCACCATAACAACTATTTCTACGTTTGGAACTGTAGAAACAAATGGCAATCTAACAATGCTCAGTTTTAATCCAAAAATAATTACTTGGGGATTGCTTTCCTAGATTTGGGGGTTTTGTGGAGTGTTTGCAGGTTTTTTGCCTTAGGTCTTTCTTGTTCATTTAACTCTTACAAATCACACTGCATCTCTTTTATTTCAGGCTTCTTTTCACATCTTTATGTACAAGGTCAAAAAGGTCTAATAAGCAAAGTAGTGTTTTGACCTGTAAATATGCAGTACTTGTACTCGTGTTCTTGTCTTCCACTTCCCAGCTTGCTTTCCAAATGGCACCCAAGAGATTAATATCCATTTGAGTTAATGCTTAAGTTAAAACTCCAGTTTTGGCTTCCATACAATAGGAGTGTATGTGATACCATGGAACCTGATAGTCCAAGCATTAAAGCTTTTTATTAGCTTTCACACAAGGATTGTTTGCTATATGAGGTTCTTAAAAATTGGCTTTTTTTTTTTACTCAATTTTGATAAAATAGCATAAAACATGTCATAGTTCAGAACAAATCAGCAAATGGTTTTCAGTGTTTATATCCTCTAGAGTAATTACATGAAAAGCACAGTACACTTAAAACCTAAAGAATTTCATGATAAATAAAAATATTCCAAAGATAAGATGAGATAAAATAATTTCTTTGCTTGCTTTCTTTTTTGAGGGTGGGAGTTTTGTTTTTGTTTTCTGTCGTTATGAGTTATCACTGGTTTACAGCCAGTGTATGGGAGAGTCTGTGACACTGAGCTGACTTGAAACATGAAGGAAGCAGTGGTGTATCCCACATCAATGTGTAGCACAAATTTTCTCTTCATCATCCAATGTTGAAACTTTCTGAGGATGAAGTAAATAAAAGCAGATACCTGGATTTCACTAACTTACTGTTAGCAGCATTTTGTTTATTTTCAATAAAGCAATAGTTGCAGGAGGCCCCTTTGTGGATTGCCCAGTGATATCAGCTGCTTTAAAACCTTAGTGAGGCACTGAGCAGTTCTAAATACACTACGGTCTCCAAAGATAAAACAAAAAATGTGGGTTAAGTCCTATAGATTGGTGATTTGGGCATCCTGTTGAAAAATCCCATTATCCATACTGATAGTCTCCATGTAACGATTTCTCTCCTCTAGGAACCCACCTTGATGGCTAAATATTAGACTAGACTTATAGATAAGGCAGTTGTGCCATGTGATATAAAATATCAAGTGTAGGTACAAAGAGCTTGAGAAATATCTAGATGAGTGTTTCAGTACAGAATTTGCCATGGCCCCATAAAAGGGCTGCCCTGGGAGCAGCTACAAGTCAGTGTGTAATTAATGAGGGTAATGGTAAAAAATTACTTGTACTCCAAGTGAACCAATTATAAGCACACCATAAATGCAATAACAATGACTGACTCTTCCTTTTTAGATTTTAGTTTAACTAAAGAGGCCTCTGTATTTGTACCAACTCCAGTTTGGTACTTTACTTTAGCAGCATGAATCCACTTTTGAGGGCGAGAATAACACAGTATGGTCAAAATGTATCTCATTTTCATTGATATAACAATACCTCCCCTGGATAAGAAAGTGAGTAGAAATGTGAGGTGAAAGGTGAAATGGACTCATGTATCCACAGTGGACAGTATTTCAGTAATATTTCCACAGAAAATGTGAAGAGCCCCTGCAGACATACAATCAGAAAACAACCACAGGCAGCAGTGCTTGAACTCAAGACATTTGAATCATGGTCTGGGACTCCTGAACACTAATATTGTAAGTGATAGTGTGAGGAGAGGATGCAATTCTGAGAATTAAAAATTGTTTCCCTTTTGTTGCTTACAAAGAGAAATTTCTTGAAGCAGACTTCTTAACGGAGGTAGAAGTACCGGGTTTGCACGGCCAGGTTTTGGTAGCGGGGGGCTGCAGGGGCGGCTGGTGTGGGACGCTTCCCCCGTGTCCAACAGTGCTGATGCCAGGCGGCTCCAGGACAGGCCTGCAGCTGGCCAAGGTTGAGCTGATCACTGATGGTGGTAGCACCTCTGGGCTAACAGAGTTAAGAGGAGGGGAAAAAAGCCCAGCACGATGGCAGCCAGGAGAGAGGAATTAAAATACATGGGAGAAACAGCCCCGCAGACACGCTGGAGCAGGGGGATGCCCGAAGGAGGCTTTAACCATGTGGGAAGCTTGCACTGGCGCAGGCTCCCAGCAAGACCACTGGAAGAAAGTGTCCGCAGAGGAGCAGGTTTGCCGGCAGGACTTCAGCAGGGGTCCCCTGCTGGAGCAGCCTGGTCCTGAAGGACTGCACCCTGTAGAAGGGACTCATGCTGTAGAAGTTCATAAGGAATGCTGCTTGTGGGAAGGCTCCAGGCTGGGGAAGTTCATGGAGAGCTGCCTCCTGTGGGAAGGGCTTGACACCGGAGCAGTGGAAGAGAGTGAGGGGTCCTCCCCCTGCGGAGGAAGCAGCAGCCGATACATGTGTGATGTGACCACAATCCCTATTCCTGGTCCCCTTGTGTCAGTTCGGAGCAGGAGGTAGAGAAATCAGAAGTAAAGTTAAGACCTGGATGAAGGGAGGTGTGGGGAACAGGTGTTTTTAAGATCTGTCCTTGTTTCTTATTATCATACTCTGATTTGACTGGTAATAACTAGAGATATTTTTTCCCCAAAACGAATGTGTTTTCCCTGTAACATTAACTGCTGAGTGATCTCCCCATCTTTATCTTCATCCACAAATCTTTTGTTATATTTTCTCTCTCCTGTCCAACTAAGGAGGGAAGTGATACAGTGGCATTGGGGGGCACCTGCTCTCCAGCCAGGGTCAGCCATTTCAGTATATTTTTTGACCTGTTCAAAAGATTCCTCTGCACAAAAGACTCTGGATGAAAACCTGATTTGAGTTTCAAGTTCACCTTCATATGGAATTCCCAAGAATGGGACACTCGGAAAATTTTGTGTGTATGAGATACTCATACTCAGGATAAGGTTAATTTCATGTAACTTTGGATATCTTATTCCTCTAATGAAAATGTCTAGTTTAGGATTTGTCTTGGGTTGCAATATGTAACCAAAAATATGTAATTCTATTTTCATCTGTTGAAACCGGTTAGAAGATATTTTTATCTCCAGGGGAAGGAGGGCGGGTGCCTTCTGTTAATGGGTCAATCGTTAAAACCAGATGGGGCAGTCATTCCTTATCTCGTTCTCCACCCATCCTCCTCCAAGGGGATATCACCTGTGAATGAGCCATTTAAGGCTCTCCTTGTGTCCCATAACATCACATCACCCCACTGGGAAATGCTCCACTCAGTGGGAGGAACCGAAGTCTCTCTACCTGCATAAAACCTGCAGCTCAGAACACCAGAGCAGCTGGTTTTTCCACTGGAATCCCCGAGGAAGACTGGACCCATCCTGTCACCACCAGACCCTTTCTACAGGATCACCTCTACTCCAACGGAGCCACATCTTCCACTCCAGGAGGACTTACTTTGGACTGCTCCCCACACCCTGACCAACAGGGTGTCAGGTCGTATTCTGACTCTGTCAGTTTCTGGGATCATTTGTTTGTTGTTGTTCTTTTCTCTGTACCACCACCTTTGTAGTTTGTAATATTCTTAGTAAAGAACTGGTATTCCTATCCCCATATCTTTGCCTGAAAGCCCCATAATTTCAAAATTATAGCAATTCAGAGGTGGCGGGTTTACATTCTCTATTCCAAGGGAGGCTCTGGTTTCCCCTGGCAGTCACCTGTCTTCTAAACCAAGACAGGATTAAATAAGTGGCATGCCCTAGAGGGCTTAGATCTCTGCAATGACTCGAGGTGGTGAGGGGGCCACCAATGACAAGCTCAGATAAAGACACCTACTCACACACAATAGGCTCAAGGAGAAAATCCAACCTCCCTCTATCCAGTTAAAAATTAAAACGTGCTCTTGCAGTAGTGAAAAGTAATTATAAATAGATGAAACAATCTTCCTTTATTTCTTCAGTTATTTTGTGAGGTTGCCTAATCTGTAAGTTACCTCAGAGCTGGCATGTTCTGAAAAGCTCTTAAAAAACACATTTCTTCATCCTGCTGCTGAAAAGAGTAACTCCACAGTCTGGAGCTGAGGTTATGAGTATTTTTTAATTTTTCTAGTTAAACTGCAGATACGCTCCCTCACTCCACCCCTCCAGCCCACTTTAATGTTACGCATCACCTATAAAACTAATATAGTTATATTCACCTTAGTTGTACTTTAAATATTAAGATCTTAATATATAAACTAATCCTTCACATGTTTACATTCTCAAAGAAGTCTTGAATATATGAATGAAACAGTCAGAGAGGAGAGTTAGTGGATCCAATGGTAAGAACCATCATTTATTAGACTTTCAGAAACAGGATTTCAAAGGTTGAAAAATCTGGGGCAAGCTGTCTTTAAGGCATAGATATCTTATTTTGAACCTTCCTAACTAACTGCATGCTTCTGTTTTCCTTCACCTAAACCCACTATCATTTGTCTTTTTCAATCCCTAACATGCTGTGTTACTGTCAAATGCTTTCTACCTTTGTGTTATACCAATCAAACACTCTCCTTCCAATCACTTCCCCCTTTGCTGCCAGCCCTTCCAGCTGGAATTCCTTGCTGTATGTTCACTCTTCTGATCTGTTCTGCAAAGGTCAAAATAATCGTCTGAGTTCACAAAGTCAACACAGATTAGTAAAAAACCACTCAGATATCTT
Source organism: Dryoscopus gambensis (assembly GCA_013389985.1). Taxonomy (NCBI): domain Eukaryota; kingdom Metazoa; phylum Chordata; class Aves; order Passeriformes; family Malaconotidae; genus Dryoscopus; species Dryoscopus gambensis. The sequence goes on along the minus strand of WEIT01020137.1, from coordinate 9,825 downwards.
TCTCAATTGGTTACTTTCCACACAATTATATATTTTCTTTTTTTTTTTCTTTTTTTTTTTTTGAAAAGCGAACTGCCCTTGCAAGTCATCGTGCCTCTCCAGAATAATACTGTAAGAGTCTATACAGTGCAACACACTCTCTTCTGGACTGATTTATGACTTATGACAGGTTTTTGAACCATCTCTGATGAAGATGGTTTTCTTTGCCTGAAATAAACTTTTTCGGCTCCTCCATGGCAAACACAAATGTCAGGAGTTCAGTCATTCATTCATTCATTCATCTATTTGTTCTTCTCCAGGAAAGTGGTCTATGAGCACATCATTTACACTGTGGCCACCTATTAGCATTGCAGCCAACAGCTTCTTGGAAACTTCATGTACATGATTGATGTCCAAAGGATTTATTTATTAATTTGCATTTATTTATTAGTTCTCAAACAACCCTTTACCCAAAATATTTTTATCTGACTGCATTTCGGTTTTCAATTAGCCATATTTTATATTTTTCTATAGTTCCTTATTCAGGAAGGAAGGACATCATTCAATCTTTGAATGATGAATGTCTCATTCTTTGCATGAGAATATATAGTTCCTGGAATGATATATAGTTATCTGAATAGTCTTTGCACCTTTTAATTCACTTCCTACTCACAATCGCTTGAATTTTATTGGATCTTATTTTTTCTTCATTGTTTTGACATATTATTATTTAAGGTTTGATGTGCATTTCATCTGAAATTTCAACATGATACTTTTCAACACAGCTGGGCATATCTCTACAGATATATCATTTTGTGGCCTCTTTTAATTCTTTTTAAGCAACATTTCTTTTTTTTTTTTTTATTTGCTAGTTTTGGAAATTAAAACACTAGGATGGTGTTTGAGGGGTTTTGCTTTGGTCTTTTTGAGTTTTGTTTTTTTCACTTGTGTTGTTCCTGCAGCCATGTACCTTATAATCTCTGGTCCAAAGGAGTCCTTGGACAGCATTGCTTTGCACCAGGACCTGCAAGCACATCAGCATGACCAGCTGTGCATTTCCTCACTGGCTGCCATTTGCTGCAGTCATTCCCATGCTGGCTAAAAATTAAGCCTCTGCATCACATTCTAAAGAAAGATTTATCCAGATCACACAGAGGTAATTAACATCTTTCATTAAGACTGTGTTCCTGTCCTGAGAGACCCTCTGATCTCCTAAAACATGTCACAGTTAGAGTTGAGAGGGTACAGGGATCTGCAAAACAGTTCAAATGTGACATTTCCTGGTTTCACCTTGGAATTTCAATCCATGCAGATTCTGTGTTATTTACTGAAAGTTAGAAGTTAACATAAATTATGCAGTCTTTCAGAGAATTGGCTATGATGAGCTGCCTCTATTAGTTCATCGTTCTCCTTACCATACATATGGGTTTTTTGCTAACTCAACCTTCTCATACTTACACTACTGAAATTAAGCCCATTCAAAAATCATATGGCCACATGGCATAAAATCTTTAACCAATTCTTCTTTATCAAGGGTATCTGGGAACTGTTGGATCATTAATGGATCCAGGTTCCCACACTGCATGATAGTTACAGAGACCAAATATAGTCCAATTAGATCAATATATGGCTGTCACCATTTTCGTGAAAGGAAATTTCCCACCTTCTGTATGACATCTTGAGATCAGCAACTGTGTAAACAACTAACATCAATATGACTTTGCTCATGACGACACTGTGGCAGACAGGGAATTTGCTTAGCACAGGGAAACAGGCGTGAGCTGTCTCTGTTTTCAGGGACAGCAATTTGATTCATCCAAGGACAGGCCACGCAGACCATCCAGCTTTACCAAAATGTTGCATGCCGTTATCCATGCAGATGTAATCAAAGCTTGATGTGCAGTGACAAAGTAGCAGAGAATGAGCAATTCAATAAGAATTGTGGAAGCATCCTCGCATTTTACATATCAATCTAAGGCTAGTAGAAAATAATTTCTAAGAGATACTTTTGCTGAAAAAAGATTAATTTTAATGTCAAGAAAAATTTTATTACTCCTAAATCTGTTCTAGTTATCAGAATAACGGACTGTTAAAATAGCTAAATAATCACCATCATCATCATCAAACAACAATCCAAAACTCAACCAGTGCAAAACACATATTGACGACTTTTATGAAACTACTTTATAAAAAAATACAACCACCATTTGGTGAATGATGTGTAAATATTCATATAGGACTCTTCAAAACGCATTTTTGGAGACCATTGCTGCTGCACACAGCTTTAGTTGAACTATTTTATTAACTTTCTCTTCTGCAATGCCTCTTATTAGCAACATACAGATAGGTCTCCTGCATCATGATGTGATTTGCAATTACACATATGCATAGTAAATATACAAAATTTTACTGCTTTTCCTGCCTTGTCACACACACAGATATTTTTGTCTTTTTATGGATCTGCTTCTGCTGCATTTATTGCAGAATTCTATTTGTTAAAGAGCATTATTTTTAAAATAATAACACTTCTCAATGCATTCACTTAAATCCTCCTTAAGTATAAAAATGAATGCAAGACATCTGGTTCCAACTGAGACAGGAAATGTCTTTGCTGACATGGGATCATGTTTATTTCAATGAAGTCCGAGGATGATCTTGGGAGGTACAGATGAATATATCTAATACAGTATCAGACAAACTGGTAGAAAACTACAATAAACAACAGAATAGTAGAAAAACAGATAAGTACGGCATAGTGAACAATAATTATCTTGCCTGTTTTCTTTCCCCATACACCTCTGGTTGCATAATAGCCTAAGTAGACGGGCAACACACTGTTCCAGCAGCAGCAGAGCTAGCAAAGCCGCATTTCCTATGGATTTGTGTCCTGTGCCTCCATATTCTCCTCTGCCCATTTCCCAGTCTCCTCGCTCCCACCTCATGTCCTGGCTTCTGTCTCTGGCACGGAGCACCAGAGCTCTGCCGCTGGAGCCATGGGGTAACGTCCCCAGTGACTGGCCAATTGTCAGGTGAAACGGAGCAGTTTAGTGCTGAATTTGGGCTGAGGCCCCTTCCTGGCGCTGTCATTCAGCAGTCTTTCTAACAGCCTCTGGTGGCCCTAGAGGAAGAAGCAGGAGAAACCCTTTTAATATGTACCCATGTACGCACTAAATCATTTTTTCTCCATTTTTTTGTCCACAACTATTTTGGTTTAGTTGGCTTGGTTCCCCAGTCTGGTTCACTGCTAGTTCAAATGCTGGGAGGGAAGGAATGCTTTCAATGACACTGTCAGTTTAAAATGAAAATGCTTGTCAAAGGGGAGACTCAGCTTATGAGTCTACCAAAAGTCAACCACCAGTAGTTATGAAATGTATAATTTTTATGAGATCATTACCCTTGTGTCAAATTTGGTAGTGTTTTATCAATTTAAACATTATCCAGAAGAAAATATTGGATGAACTAGCAATTATAGCACATAAACCCACTTAAAGAAAATAAGCTATAAATTATACATACAAGCTTACATATGGAGTAGGACTGACAAAGATTAAGACTCTTCTGCCTCGAAAAGAGTCATCTGAAGGTGATACACAGTAAAGGGCCTTATTTACAGTGCTGGAATGTGTTTTACTGGCTGTGGTATGAGGGGACATGTCATGCTTAAATTCCACACATCCCAGCGTCCTTAAACACTCTTGTAGTCACCACCAGTAGCAGGATGCTCCACATTTCTGCCAGCTTTATGTTCTACCTAACGAGGCAAGAAGCTCAAACCAAAAAAGCGGGGGGAGGGGCTTTCTCATACAATACATAGTGGCATTTTTAAATCTGCTCCCTCAGGAAAGCTGGGTGCTAAACAATGACAGATGTTACAACAGATTCCAAAGAGCATCAGACATACTTGTGTTTCCACCGGTCAGTATTAGATGCAATGGGCTTGACACGTAGCCTGCCTCAGGATATTCCTAAACCGCTGGTGAGACAGCATACTCAAGACTGTTCATCCTCATTCCTTTTAAAAAATAATTTACCTAAACCTCTGTAAGAAGCAGTACGCTGGATGATGTGTACCTAACGTCTTTAATATGATCAACAGTTTTGTTGAAGGGTAGGAAACAGAGACTTGTTGAATGGTGTGCGACAAAGGAGACAGATAGAAATGGTGTACACCATCACTATCCAGTGCTGGCCACACAAGAGAAATGCACTGCCCTTCTGCCCCTAGGAAAGAGCAGCAACTGCACCGAGGTTTTCAGAACCACCCAGTTACTGTATTTGAGACCCCAGTTCTTTCATATCTCTGCCTCGGTGAGGAGCAACACACACAATGGGCTTTAGCTGTCTATGCCAGACATCCTTCCTGCTCCCTCAGATTGGACCACCATTTCCAGAACGAGGCCTAAGCCTTCCCCTTTTTACCTGCAGCTCTTGTGGCACTGAGATTCAGCCGCACTGAACAATGCAGTGGGAAGAGGAGGCTCTCATTCTGCATACACAGCATGGCAGATGATTCAAATTTAAAACATGTACATCAATATGTACATATATATAAGTATGTATGAATACATACACACTTTATACAGAAGAACCATATTAAAATAAAGGTTATGAAGAAAAGCTCTTAAAATTTAGCAAATTTCTTCATTAATTCTGGACACTGTTTACATGTTCAGCCCCTCTCAGGCATTAAAGCTAGGTTCATGGGGGTTTTGCTACAAGATCTTGCCCTGTTAAAGCAGATGGTTACTTTAAAACGAATAACCAGCTATTTGTTCAATACTTACAGTTCATTCCCTTGCCATGAGCTTTATTTATGGCACACTACACAAGCTCTGCTTTGAAAATTTATTAGTTAATAATTCTGGGTTGAAGGAGTTCAAAATCTTCCAGTAAAAATGTACCCTTTATTCAAAACTAAAAGTTTCTATGGTAGACTTTCAACATAAAGAAATTTCATTCTAAAAAAAGAGAGAAAGAGAGACAAAAGGAGACAAGGAGAAAAGGGAAGAAAGGGGAAGGGAAGGAAAGAAAGGAAGGCAGGAAGGAAGGAAGGAACGAACGAACGAACGAACGAACGAAGGCTTTTGATTATGCTGTGATTTTTTTATTATTTCCATGAATAGAACATATTTTCTTTTATCATTTTAGATAAAATGTACTCATGCATATATATGTATATATCTATTTATATACTTATGAATTAAATTCATCTACAAAGGTTTGACTTTCATGACAGAAACAGCACTTTAAGCTTAATTTCTTCCCAAAAAATTTGTTTCACCAAAAAGACCAAATTGGTTTGGGGTATTTTTAATTGCAGTGGGGTGAAGCTAACTTCCAATTTTTTCCTCCATGAACCAGTAGTTCCCATAGGACTCTTTTTTTTTTGAGTTTTATGATGCTTTTCACTATAGATCTTGACTGTTTTATACTATTAATTAAATTACACAGTGCTTCTATAGGAGACAGGGATTTTTTGAAGCCTGTTTTAAAAAGGGTCAAGTAAAGGAAGGTGAGATGGGATTCAGATACCACCTGAGTGTGTAGGATGAAAAAGAAGTTTGGAAAGGAGAAGACTATTTAAAATTACCTCATAATAATAAACATTTTCCTAATCGCATCTACTTTTTGCATACTGGATAAAAGAAAGCCAATGACGCCAGTGCCAGCTGGAAAGAGAACTTATCATCCCTCCCACTCCCTTTATGGACTACACGATCATTAAGAGAAGAAACAGTGCGGAGAAATGTGAAGCAGCATTTCTGCGTTAGGTCACCACAGAACAGTGACAGTTCTCTTGCAAAATCAAAATGATAACACTTTGGTATTTGTATTCAGTAGTCCAGTTTGAATAAAAAAATGAAACAAGCTCTGTGACTGGCCTCTCCTGTTGTGAAAAAAACTCTCGACCTTTCATGCAGTTTGCTGCAATGTTTGGCAGTGAATTGTGAACTGCATTTGAACATAATTAAGTGACATTAAGGTTACATCTGCTAAAAAGCTTCATCAAACCTTGAGCTTTCCCCTCCTACACTGTCTCCAGCACTGCACACATTTAAGCTGCACAGCTAGTTTGTTTAAGCAGTTTTTAAAAAGCACTTTTTCAATGGAAATATGTAAATATTCCCACAACACTGAGTTGCATTTGAAGTTAAACTGGTGTGCAAAATGGGCGTTCAGCCCCATCGATCTGACATACAAAATGCCAACAGCACAAGGACAAACATGTCACCGTGGAAGTCGTGGCACTCATGAACCAGGAGCAAACTGCTTGCAAATGGATTTATTATGAAACAGCATCACTGATTGCTTCACAGATTACTCCACGTAGCTGTGTTCTACTTCAGATAAGCACTGCTGTCTGGAAAAGCAATTAGGGATTTCTGGATTTGAAACTGTTAATCTATCAACAGGAGGCACATCTACTTACAGTACTATGAATTCAAAATGTATACTTAAGCCTACAGAATCAGGCAGAGAAGCTGAGGGCAAAATACTGTCCTACTCACACCCGACGGAGAAAGAGAAGCCTTGTTAGGTGTCGTAGCAGAGATAAGAAGACAGGTTCCTTGCCTGGGAAACATGCTTTGCAGCAGTGACTTCTTACAGTGAACACTGCAGTAAATGAAGCAGGACGGAACTATAGATGTATAAAATGTCTTCTCCAGCTACAAGAGAAAGTCCCACAGTCAGTCTGGTAAAAGTTTTCACAGGATAGTGGCGGATGTTTAATTGTGGAGAGCGAAGGTGCTGGGAAGCCACTTTGTTGCTATGATTAGTCCCTCTGGATGAATAGTGACTGACAGGCACAAGGAGGGTAGAAACCAATGAAGCAAAAGGTTTACTTGGTTTGCTGAAGAAGTCAGGGGGGAGAAAAAATTGTTTCCTGCCATTTCACATAGATTACCTTTCAGACACTGGGAGTTCATCCAAATCTTTCCAGTCAAACAGTCTTTATGTAACCTGGATCATCACCAAACCAAAAGCAGAAAGCAATTAGAGGGTGAGATGTGAAGGCCAGCTCAAAGGAAATGTAACATACAATGCTCAATCTACACAGTGACTCTGCTTCCTTGCTCTTGCTGAAGTTGTCAATATAAAACATTCCCTCTGAGGCATCTGTGGCCAAAGACAAATTTTACCAGATGATGTTGTCTGACTAGAGGCCTGTTATCAAGTTATGTGTGATTCCTGGTATAGCACAGATGACTTGTTTTGATACATTGCTATCATGGAAAAAAATGTAAGATGTGCCAGGAACAATTTCCAGCTGATTCCTAACTTGCTCACTGCCTCAATATTTTTTATGAGTCCCTGAAGTGCTAGAAATGCCAACCTCCATCCTCCCATCAGGAATAAAATCAGGAACATATAAGTGTGGGTTTCTCAGGACCAATTTATTTAGCTAAAGGAGAAGAAACACACCACTTCTGTGATGACTGTAATCCTTTGCAGTGTTGTTCTCTCCCTGGTTCTTGGAATTTGCATTCTCAAGACAGAAGCATAGCATACTGGTAAAAAGGTGAGTATCATGCAATATCTATATTGCAATAGTCAGGTGACATAAGGAAGGAGACCATCATTCAAACATGTTAGAACTAACGATTTCTAGGTAATACCACCAAAAGAAAAAAAAAGGCAGGAGTAATCAAAATAATTGCTCTTTATCATTAAGGATGAATGCCATTAATAGCCCAAAGCTAGTGTACACTTCCCATTAAATTATTGAAGGAATTTTAAAAAAATCCAAGATTGTCAAGCAGATACAGATGTCATTTTAGTATGACATAAATTACTGATTCCATTGGATTCCCCACTCTTACTGAGGGACCTTGATTTACAAATTCTTAAAACTCAGTGAACTGTGTAAGAGCTTGAAACATGTTAATTAATACCTAAAACATCTTCAGGTACACGGTTACAATATTCAAATCTGTACACAAAGCTGTTTGTGGTGAAAATTTACCCAGGGATATGTGCTTGGGTAAATGTAAAAAAAAAATTTAAAAAAATATAAATGTATATATATGTGCTTGGGCACACTGTTTGATCAGCCAAGTGAGTTGTGAGATACAGCAGAACTCAATTACAAGCAATTGATTCCCATCTCCACTGTTCCCCATGCCTCTAAACATACCTTGCAATCTAGCATAAAAATGGCCTGGAATTCAGCAGGGCCCGGGAGCAGTGCCAGAAGCCACGGGATACCCATCCATATGGAAATGTGCAGCCACCAATGCAGCACAGCACGGTATAGACGCCTGACATAAATCACAGGTAACATCTAACAGTGCAGGCACAACAGTGGGAGCAGGCAGAGCAGAGATACATCAGTACGGATACATTGATGTAATTATTATTCCAGAGGGGATTCTCAATGTAAGAAAGCCATTAGATGTGATGACAGCTTCTTTGTTTTTTCTTACAGAATTTCACCATAATATACAGGCTAAATTTGATTGGAGATGGCAGGATATTTTTTTTGATTATTCCAGGCATTAAATCATAGTCCTCTGCATGTGTGCATTTGGTTTCTTCAGTATAATTTTTGTGGGTATTGAAGAAAGATGTGGATAAATTCTGAATTAAAATGTAGTAATACATTTATTTCTTTCTTCTGTATCAGATTTTTTTTAACAGCAGAGGAAAGAGTAAATTATGTTTGTTTTTTGTGACAATTTCTATACATGTTTATCTTAGTATGATCTAGTAAAGTTCTTTTTTTTCTTGTTTAAAATACTAACTTCCAGTTTTGTATTAAGGTTTCAGGGTCTTTTTAACAATTCCTAGAATGTTCATGCATACAAGTTCCAAGATTATAATCTGTGAGGAACCTTAGATATTGAACACTGTGAAAGTAACCGAAATGATTATGTATACATTTAAATTTTAAGAAATTCATCCAGCTATCACACAATGCAAGAAGCATCTGCACTTGGATTAAGAACTTCAGCAGGCTGATCTCTGCACTGATAGAACCAGTTAATTTCAGCAAACCTCTAAAGTAATCCAAGGTATCTTAGTAACCATATCATTACTTCAGCATTCACAATACCACAATGATGAGTACCCAGTGGGTTAAATGGTTGAAGTGACCTTTGTTGCGGACCCTTCTCACATGGACTTCTAGAAAAATATTGCTCTTATTTTCAGGCATGCTGAGATGCCATACTATGAATTGAAAACCATGAGAACTATCAGTTCTCAGCAGCTCTGAAAAACACCCCTAGGTGAGACAACTTGGGAATCTTTCTACATCCAGAGAATTAAGAGTGCTATGTCAGAGAACAAACTATTTGAATGTGGACTGTGTTTAGAATCCCTGCTATCAGCAGCAGCTCTGCTACTGATTTAAAACTCAGAGATCTGGACAAGAGACATCTTAGCACAGGCTAACAATCAACAGGTGCTAAACTATGATTATCCTACTACCACAGAAAAAAAAAATGCTATCATTCGGGCAAACACCAGTTTTTCCAGTCCGAAGCTGAAGAGACCAACCATTCAAAAACAGGTGATAGCCTTCAATCACCTATAAAGAAAATCTTATGACTGGTCATTTGACAAGGAGAATCAGTGCCTATAAGAAAAAGGATAACTGGTAATTTTAATGAGTGAAAGAATGAACATACTGCATGAATGGAAAATTACCCATATCACCAGCAGAGGTATGGACTTACTCCATGATGTAGGTTGGCAAGTATCTCATGGAAGGAAATTTAGCATACACTGGAGGATGTTGATCACATCCTCCAAAGAATGCCCAGGAGTGGTAACGAAATTAAGTCAAAATGGCATACATGAATCTTATTGTTTTGTCTGAGTTCATACATCCCTTGTGCTTTC
>WEIT01020133.1:1732-21543 GCA_013389985.1 Dryoscopus gambensis | reverse complement strand
ACAGATAACCCAGGACAGTGTCATCTCACATGATAAAGCCATAGTGCTGTTTCACATTGAACCACGTCACAGACCCCAAAACTTTTGTTGCAAGAACCCCTCTGTGCTTGTTTTGTTGATGCTGCTCTTGCGGCGCTGCTGCCTTGCTGTCTTTGTCCGCGCTGGGTTCGGCTGCCCCCGCCCAGCCGCGCCACACTGCACTCTGCCTGGCGCCGCATCCACACTTCCGCGTTGCCATAGCAACCACCGCTTTTCTCATTCGGTGCCACGGGGGCCACGCCAGGGATGGTTTCGCGCGCTGGCTCTGCCCGCGGGAGCTGCCTTGCCGCGGCATGTGACTCACGGGCCTCACGGCGCTGCGGACTCGCCCGCAGTCGCGTGACAGAGGGCTCTGAGGTAGGGGCAGAGTCCATGGCAGGACGCTGGCCGCCAAGGGGGCTGAGCACGTCCAGCGCCTCTGCTGCTGTTGCAAGGGGTGGAAGAGGGGACCGCGTGGATACACTCACGCTGTCTTGTGACTGCCACGTGGTTTTGCTGTCGCAGCCATCTTCTGCCGCAGGGATAGAAATGGCACAATGCTAAACCCCATGGAGACACAGCTGATGTACTGTAAGAGCTTCAGTAACCATGAAATATTCACGGATATATTCTCCCATTGGTACATGTTCCGCTTGTTTCATTAACTCTGTCCAAACATCCTCTCAAAATTCTCCCGTAAGAGTGGCAGAATGACTAATCTTAAAAATTGAGTCCCAAGAAACATAAAAGAAATTCTTGGACAACCAATCAAGAAAATGTTTCAGTCCTTTCTGAGTAAGATTTCTGTTTTGCTGCACAAGGATTTTTTCAATTTCACTATAGATTTCTCTCTGTGGCTCAGACAGCCATGATTTTTCCCACGATTCCTCCATAGTCTGAGAGGGAACAGCAAAACAAAAGTCTACTCACTGAGTTCCTGTGGATCTTCTATTCAGAGTCGCTTTGCTGAGATGTTGGACTGTCTCCAGGGAGCGATCGTTGGGTTGCCCGCGTTCTCTCACCAATTGTTGCAGTCTGTTTGCAACCTTCCTGAAGACACTTTTGCCAGCAGGAAAGAATAGGGAAGGGTCTTTGCATAGGTGTTTCAGAGATATTTATTTCTGTCCCCACATGGGTCAGCATCTGAGGAGCAAAGAAGAGCCTCATGGAAAAAACTCCAACATAAAGGATTTCAGGGGCAGAGGGAACACCTGGAACGGCCAACAGGGGAACAGGACCCAGGCACATACAGAGCATGCTCTCTCTCCCAGGGTCTCATCCTCCCAGGGGGAAGAGGGGCAGCCCCACAGGAGGGGGAACCCAAATAGGGGATCTTGATTTCTTTTAGTGAACTTCATAACAAAGATCCTCAGGAGTTTGATGTTCTCTGCTCCAGCCCAATATGACAGCAACAGTAGGTGTCCAATATTTATTATAGTTTATCTACCGTAACCTACATAGAATCAGTATTTCTGAAGACATTTCTGCACCCAAATAACTGATTTCATTGGGAATTCCTTGTTGATAATAGAATTTATTTTCCTAAAAATGTCATTTTTGCTTAGGTTCTGGTAGTGTCTGATGATTTCATCTCTGATCAGGGCTGTGTGAGATGTTCTACAAATATGGACTAAATGGCATAACTAGAGCAAGTAGTTAAAAACAGTGGGCAAAGAAGATTTATTCTTCTGAATACTTTGTGGGAACGGAAGTACAGAGAAAAATCTCACAAGAGGGACATAGCCAGGAACTGAAACATGCCATCCAGGTCCATGTATGATTTTCTGAGAGGTCTAGGACACAGCAAAAAAGGACACATCAACTGTAGGTGAAATCCAAACATTTAGACCCAAACTAAATGAAGGTAGGACAAGCATGAAGAGGCCTGAGGTAAGAAAACCATCTGATTTTTGATTATGAACTAAAGAAAAAAAGAATGTATACTATGTTGGTATACGAAGTTAGGAGAGATGGTTAAATTTATTTAAAACTATTTTTCTAAAATCCTTGTTTTGCACTTTATAAAAATGAGAGTAGAGGAAGTTGCAATAACTGAAGCACCAAGATGTTGAAAATATTGTATCTGTTGGGCATGGTTGGGAGGAACCATAGCATGAATATTTATAACTGAAAGAATGTGCAAAATTTCATATAGCCTAGATGGAAAAACTTGGATGCTGAAGAAGACACTGTGGGAAGATGCTGATATCTTCCAGGCTTCCAGATCATCCTGGCCTCATCTTTTTTACAGTCTTTAAAATCTCATTTGCATTTATCCAAATATAAGCTTTTTATGCCTTTTGACCACAGTCCTGGTCTGGTGGGCAGATGGATGATCTTGCTTATGTGCATGCAGAACCTCAGACCAAGGTAGCCAGGTGGATTGTGCTCACCGCTGTGTGTTGCCACATGTTCTGTGCTGCCAAGTACCCTTAGGACTTCTCTTTGTGTGTTTGTTCATGGCCTGCTCGCCTGAAGATGATGGATGAAAAGAATTTTTTTTCCCCTTGCTGTTTTGAGACTTGCTGGTGCAAAATGCAGGTCCTATATTTATGCTACAGCCTGGAGAGCAGGTTGTAGGCATCTGCCGTCTTCCTTGCAAGCAGAATCATACCACACAAGAGCAGCCTCTTACATGGGCATCAACTCCTTTACTAACTAAATTGCATCTTAATATGTGAGGCCCTGGCACAGGTTGCCCAGAGAAGCTGTGGCTGCCCCACCCCTGGAAGTGTTCAAGGACAGGTTGGATGGCGTTTGGAGCACCCTGGTCTAGTGGAAGACGTCCCTGCCTGTGGCAGGGCACTGGAACTGGATAATCCTTAGTTTTCTTCCTACCCAAACAATTCTATGATTCTATGACTTTATGATTCTATAAATACAGATCCTGCACTACCTAGAGTGCCATTTCCCTCAAACACAGACACTGTCACTGGGGCAAGGCCTAGAAAACTAAGCAGAGGTTAAGAGCCCTCACAGATCACCTTTTTTTCTGAATTGATTTCTATCAGCAAGCAGGTTTGTTATCTGATTCTAAATATTAAGTTTTTCGTGCATCATTGAAGTAAAATCTGGTAGTGCTATCTTCAGACAAGAATCTTTGAATTCTTAGTATTTTGAGCACTTTATAGACTTCATTGAGTACATTAGTAAAGAAATGGAGATACAGCTAGCAGCAAGAAATCTGACAGATTTGAGTTGAGAAAAAAGCATCTGGATTGCTATGACTGTAATTCATTAGTCACTACTTGAGAGAGACCCCCGGACGTTTCTTCTCATTGAAGTCACCAGAACACTGAGTACATCTTCAGTGCTTCAGATATGTCAAAGCAGAGAGGCCCATGCTAAATCCCCTTCACTTCAAATGGAATTTAAGCTCTGTGCTTACTAAAAATGGACACTTTGAACAGGATGCAATCTATGAGCCCTGGAGCAAATGATCAAAAAGTATATAAAATATTCCCTCCTGTCTTGAGCTTCTCATTGAAAATCCCAGTGCCCTTTTCCTAACGAGGTCATCACCCACAGCACAGATTTCAAGGTCACATTTCTAACTGTGCTAGAGAAAAGCCATTTCCTCTGGGCATCCCATCCCGCACATCCAATGCGGGAGCAACAATGGCAAGGCTCTTCCAAGAAGTTATTTCTCCAGTTATAAGACCCTTTGAAGAAAGGCAATGCCCTCTCACCTTGACCAAGTATTCCAGAAGTTGCATTGCAGCAGCTGTCCATAGCATAAACCAAATATTTATCTAGAGGTCTGAAGTTTGAAATACAGAGAAACAAAAAGGCATGCTGTTGTACCGACCTTTCCAAATTCCCAGTAAATAGGCTCTGTAAACCACAGAGATGATGTGCATTCACTCCACAATATGTTTGGTTACCACTCTGAACACAAGAAAGATTTGGTGTGCGAGTGAATAAGCAAACATGGTCACCTTCTAGGAAGGAGATGTGAAACTCTCAGAAGGGTCCCATGTTCACCATGACACCAGATGCTGAAGGATATAACATCTCAGTCCAAATGATCAGACAAATTTGGGGTATTCTCAGTTCTTTTTCCAGCATGGGCAAAACAACTAGGCTGTGGATGGATCCTGGGAATTTTAGCCATCTTGGACTTTGGATATCCAGCCTGGGTTTGAAAATGAGCAGTAATAAGGGACTTGGATGGGCTTTTGGCATGGAAGGCTTCTGGGAGATAAAACTAGGTGTGAAAACACTTGGAAAATTCTAGCTACCTTGTCCCATACATTTTTCTCTGACTGCAGGAAATGGGGATTGCCAACATAATCCTATAATTTATGTCCCTGAATAATTCCCAATTCTGCCTCCCTGATCATCCAGAGTAAAGAAAAGCTAATTTATCTTTAGGAATGAGCCAACTCTATAACTTTTCGCCGTCCATTTCACATAGTCTTCCAGCATTGCCCAGGAAATCTTGCGTGCACAGTCCCTTCCAGGACACTCCCATGTGCACCCAAAGACAAACACATGTCCTGGCCACCACAGTGTAAAACATCATCTGGGGCTGCAGTATGGAGTTGATGAATTCAAACACTTTCTGAGAAGACACAAACACAAAGTATGAATATATAGTGCCAACAGCTATGCATTGGAAACAGAAATAGGATTCCCCATGGCCCCTGCCCTAAGGCTAGCCCTCTCTCCTTAAGACAAACACCTTTAGTAAAGTACTTGTGACTTTTGATGCCTGCAAAAGGCTTTAGAGCTCAGGCAAAGGCCCTTCTTAATCCTGATGATCCTTAATTCCAATGTCTTTCAAAGACATTGGTGTGATGAAGTTTGTGTGAGTTTGTACTGCTTCCCAAATTTCTAGAGAGGAAAGCTAAAACTGTGGCTTGTCCTTATCCTTGGAGTGGGACGTGGCTTTTATGCAATGTGATCATGTCTGCTTTGTCAGAAACCATGGGTTCATCAGAGTCAGCAGTGGAAAAGGCAGCTGGGTTGTGGTCCACCAAATGGTAACTGAAGCATGTTTCATAAAATATTGACATTTGAGCAATTGGGTGAAACTATGTATTTCTAAATGGATAATAGCAGCAGGAGGAAGATCTGGGTAGAAATGTCTGTCTAAGAACATAAAGCATTTTTGTGCAACTTGCACACTGCACACACTTTCAGCATCTGTTTATTATTCAGTGCTGCCATGGAATCTTTCTGCACACAAGGTGCTTGAGATAAGTTCATCCCAAGATCTTTGAGTCAAGGCAGCTGCAAAACAGTAATTTTCTGTCTCAGGAGGGCATGGTGAAAAAGACCTTCGCAATGAATTATGCTCTTACTACAGAGAGAAAGGAATGCATGGAATGATTTAGCCAAGCTTTGTATAGCCCAAGGCTCTGTGCCAAGGAACGAGGGAAGATAGTCAGATCCCTTTTATAGCTTAACCCCACCCAGCTGGAAAAACAACAGGGCAAAGTGGCTGAAATAGCACAGATGGAAAATGGCAAGAGTCGTAGAGAGCAAGAACAGGGAACAGGGAACAAGAACATCTGAAACAGCACTTGTGAGGAGTTTTTCTTCCAAGAGAAGGCAAAAGGTGCTTGGAGTTGCCACAGCAAACAAGTTTGGGCAAGTAGGCGTATAGATTGGGAGTCCCTGAGACAGAAGCCTGCAAGGACATGAAGCAGCAGCATCCACTTATTGTGCTTCAAAGTCTCTATTTCTGCAAAGACATGAAGGGAGATACGAAGCTGTCCCCACTGGTAGATGACCTTTGTTGCAGTTAGTTTAACCTTTGGGAGAAGAAGGGATTTGTGAAGAACCTGGTGGTAAGTTATAGAAAAGGCTGTCATGATGCTTGTTCCTCATGGAGAGGCAGAAAATGCAACACTGAACACGTTAACGGCCACCAGAGCAGTGGTGGATTAAATACCAAATACTATGGCTTTTTATAAGGATGCATTACCTAAAGGCTCAAGGTAATGAAGAGCACATGAAGTTCAGGCTGTAGTTTTGGATGTTAATTTCACTGTCCAAAACCTTCAGGTTCTGCAGATCTCTGTGTTTCTCCCTGTTTTGCTTGAGCTTCTTTCTACCTACTGACTTCCCATGACCAACCCTTGCTTAATTTAGAGGATTTGTTGGTCCCTAACCATCAACAAGTTCCCAGCCATCCTGCAGCCCCTTGGTGCCCAGGCTGCAGTATTTCTGTCCCACTTACCTGTTCTGCAGACAATGTGTGAGGGACCAGCACATTGATGGCTTATAGCTGAAGTCCTGGAAGTATTGACTTGTTTCACATGTCTCAGAAAACTTTTCCTGTAATCTAATGGCATAAACCCCTGCTTGGATGAAATTCCCAGTATCGTTGTTTAACTGAATACATTTATTAGTGTACTTAAAATTCCTGTCTCACAACCTTTGTAGTTAAGAAACACCCAAAGACTATATTTTACAGAGACTGAAAAAAAGAAAGGGTTTGAGGACCATGAATACATTTTTTGTTCATTGCAATACGTATTTGAAAGGGGGTAGCTTTTTTCCTATGCGCAGGGACAAATTAGGTATGAAAAATACTGAAAAGTTCATGAAAAAGGAGAGCAAATAGCACAACAAATGTGTTCATGTGGTTGAAGCAGTCCACTGGAGGACAAAGGGTCAGATTTTGATCCCAGCTCTGTCATGAAGTAGTCTGTGGTCTTGGCTAAGATGCTTTGCCAGATCTGGGCTAAATACATTAGTAATTGTCTGTCACTGTTGTGATGGACATGACAGACAAAACTGCTGCTCAGCTACTGTCTAGACCTTAGGATACAACGTTCCTGCTAGTTGGCACTAATGTTCATATCTTCCAGCCAAGCCTTTGATTCGACTTTACATCACAGCCTAAAGACAAGTCTTAGGTTGGTACCTTCTGCTACCTGATTCTACAGAGCAGCTCTGAGCCTGAGCTGATACATCCTGCACAAGGGACAGCCAGGTGACAATGTTCATGTATGGATGGGTATTTCTTCACACAAGTGACCCAGGATCTCGTTCTTGCTCCACTGGATATAAGGAAGAGACTTGATTTGATACCCTGACATATCCAAGGCTTCTCTCACTCTTTCCTGGGGCACAAGCTGTCAAGATCCTTACTGTCATGGGATGGGAAATATTCTCTGAACAGAAATTTTGGGCAATGGAATCTAGCAGCAAGGATACAAAGCCTGGTGCTGAAGCAGGAGGGTCATGTCTTGGCTAGAGGTGTTTAAAGCATGTTTCCATTTTCTGGCCTAGCTAGTGAAAGGTCTTTATTTCCTCAGCTTTGAAGATCTCTTCTTTGTCTCAAGGAAGGTAGCACGTTGCACCCTGCAGACCTGAAGATTTCATCATGTGGCAAGGGGCAAAAAAAGCCATATTCTATAACAGTCACCAAGTTCTTTTAAAAGTAGAACCTGAAGTCCTCAGAAGTACACACCTGCCCAGATCCTATTGATTTCCATAGTATTTGGGTGCCCTTAAGCCTCTTAAACCTGCTCAGCATGTCAGCAGTAAAGTGGAGATACATCAAATGCCTCCTTTGTCTGGTGTACATGGGATGCTCTTTGGGAAAAATAAATCTCTAACCAAATGTTTACTCAGTGTCAGTAGTAGCTGCTGGAGTACAACCCGCATCTGTTGGTAATGCAGTTGATGACTGAGAGCAACCCTGCTGAGAAGGACTAGGGGGTAGTGGTGGATGAAAGGCTGGAGATGACACAGTGTGATTGAAGACCAAACAGTCAACCATACCCTGGGCTGGAACACCAGAAGTGTGACCAGCAACGCGAGGGATGGGATTCTGCCCCTCTGCTCCACTCAGGTGAGACGCCACCTGCAGAGCTGCCTCCAGTCCTGTGGTCTCCAACATCAGAAGGACGTGGAGCTGCTGGAGTTCAGAGGAGGCCACAGAGATGCTTTGAGGGCTGGAGCTCGTCCGCTCTGGAGACAGGCTGGGAAAGCTGTGTGTGTTCAGCCTGGAGAAGAGAAGGTTCCAGGGAGACTTCAGAGCCCCTACCAGTGCCTAAAGGGGGCTTATAAGAAAGATGGGGGCAAACTTTATGGTAGGGTCTGTTGAAATAAAGCAAGGGGTATTGATTTTAAACCAAAAGAGGGTAGATTTAGACTAGATGTAAGGAAAACATTTTTTACTGTGAGGGTGATGAAACACTGGCACAGATTGCCCAGTGAGGTGGCAAATGCCCCCTCCCTGGAAATATTCAAGGCCAGGTAGGACAAGGCTCTGAACAAACTGGTCTAGTAGAAGGCGTCCCTGACCATGGCAAGGTGTTGGACTAGATGACCTTTAAAAGTCACTTCCCACCAAACTATTCTGTAATTCTATGATGTTGTCAGGAGTCTGTATGCAAATGTCACAAGCCCTTAGAGAGCTGTCAGAACAATCAGAGGTGTTTTGTGAAGGATTTAGCTGAGTAATTCTCCTGTCTGTCATGTCTCCCCCTTTAGATTTTTAAGAAGTATTCTTGACCTGAGAGCTTTCTGGATGTAAGTTTTGGGTCTTCACTTGCCTTGAAGCTTTCACTCTGTTTGAGGTTCTGCAGTCAGTAGCAGGAGGAGTTTTCTTCCTAAAAGCAACTTTCACACATACCATGATGAGCCTTTTGGGTGAGCCATCAGTAACATTCTTGGACCACAGAAAAGTATCATCATTTGGTGGCTCCAGAGATGACTGGAAGACATAAAAGGAGAAAGGGTGAAGCTGGGAGAGATCCCAGAGGACAGACAATAGCCTGTTCCCACACAAGGACTGGAGGGTGTGATGCCAATCTCAGTCATTTGTTCACGGTAAAGCAAGGGCATGTTAATAGAAGTCAACAACATGAATTAAACTGGGTGGTTGGGAGATGAGCCATTTCCAGAGGTGGCATCAGTCACAGATGAGTTCCTAATGGGACCAATATGTTGAGAACTTTGTAGACTAAAAATCCCATAGCACTGGGGTAGAGAATAAAAATCCACCACAATCATAAACTGAAGCGTTAGTCATCATCTATAGAAATGAAAGCTAACAAGGCAGCAGTTGCCTTGGTCAGAGCTGTTTCTTATTTGGAATGGTCCCATATAGAGAAATTTTGAACCAGAAATGCAGGGAAGCCAAGAGGGAATGAGACATTAAGCCACCACAAGGGATAAAAGAGAGAGTATTTCAATATGTAAACAGCCATAAATCTCCCGGGTAGCAGAGATGAATATCAACTCAGAGCAAGAGGACAATGGCCAGTGATGACACAGAGTAAGAGGGACTGAAGCTGAAGTAGTTTTGCTGTCTGCTCTAGGTTTTACATGCAAGGGGATTGAAAGGTCAACAAATAGGCATTTCCTGGCTGAATCCTCATTGTTCAGCCACTGCTGGTTTTATTTTAGTGTAGAATTGATATTAATTACTTGCAGAGCATCACAGATGTATCACAGACCTGCAGGAAGCAAGGCATGGGATCACAACTTGGGAAACTGGCATCCCAACTCCTTCCTGCACTGTACCGCCTTGCAAAGCTTTTGGCCAGACTGCTTAACTGGCTCTGAGACTTTGCTCCCCTACAACAAAGACAAAAACCTGCCCTGGTCTCTCTTGCTTGCTGAGATACAAGCTCCTTGTGCCAACATTACTGAAGGGGTGCCTTGGGTTCCCTCTCGTCTCCCACCTTCCTGGGAAGTAGTTGATTTTGCAAGGGCTCAACATGCTGAAAGAAAGCAAATGTTTGGGTCACTGAGCAAGTGATTCTGCTGACTTGAAGGCAGCCGGAGACCTTTCCAAGCTCTTTTACAAGCAGGTTAAGGGCATAAGGATGAGTGTGTTGAATGAGACCAGGTCTGTTCCCTTTCCCCATCCCTTCTGGGGTGGAAGGGTGGGAAAGAAGCATATGAACAACAACAGTGGGTAGTGATACTGCCCCAATAACTCTTCTGTGCCTGTAGAGTTGTGGCTTAGGGACTTGCGAAGCCCCAGGTTATACATTTGTGTATGAATATGAATATCAGAATACTCTCATGAATATTTCTTCCCTTAAACATTGGTGTTTAGGATCTGTATAAATGCTCAGTATTCATAATACCTGCTGACAAGGATGTCCATAACTGGACTCCACATTTTGTGAAAAGTCAGAATCTTAACTTTTTTATAAGCCTACTGCCCAGTAAAATAATTTGATGACCCTAATTCTGCCATTACTAGAAACAATGTGTAATTATTCTCTGTGACCTGCAGTACCTGTTTTGTAGAGATATTTATTGTGTCTGTCTCATGTAATCTCTTATGAGGTGAGACAGTCATAGTTCATACATTTCTGAAAATAATGTTCTTCATTCCAATCCTTTGAAATCTTTTCTAATTCTGCTATATCTTTGATGAGGACTAAAGCTCAGGGAGCAAAAGACCTTTCAAGACTTATATACTCTGTGGTTTCTTAAGTGACATCATCCTGTCATCATCCTCTATCCCTTCCCAAGTAATGACTTCCCCAAAAAAGCTTTTCCTGAATGTTTTTTAGCTGTAACTGAGTGTTCAGTTGACCTTTACATAGAACTCCTTCTCTATGACCCCAACATTTCTTTACTGAGTGCTAAAGAGTGTTTCAGAGAGACCTTCTCTTTGAGGAGAAGAGGGTTGTTTATGTTAATCTACACAACATAGTCTTTACTGCCTTTGTCTTTTATGCCTCAGCCACTCCTTTTACAGAATTTGGTGTGTAATGGAATGCAACTCATGTGTTTGGCAGTTTCCTTTAGTTACTAGAAATACCAGCTTATGTGATACCCGCCAGTTCCTCTTCTGCATTTCCCTGCCTCTGGCACTGGTCAGCAGTGACTGTTTGGAGTAAGGGAGTGTGAGCAAGCTCCTCTCTGCTTGCAACATCTGGCTTGGTGAGCAGGTAGTGGAACAGGGGCAATTCCACAGCAAAGTAACAAACCCAAGAACTTTTTACTCATGCTTTTCTGTCCTGTCCAAGACTTAACTATAGAATCAGAGAAAGGTTCAGATTGCAAGGGACCTTAAAAATCATCTTGTTCCAATCCCCCTGCCATGGGCAGGGACACCTTCCACTAGAACAGGTTGCTCCAAGCCCCATCCAACCTGGCCTTGAACACTTCCAGGGATGGGGGAGCCACAGTTTCTCTAGACAATCAACCTATTCTTACCATGCAGTAGAAGAAATTTCACCTCCTTTATTACCACAGTGAACAACAGCCTTCCAGGAGAGTCACAAAGAAAGCCCTTACTGGCAGGCAGATCATTTCTTAATTGCATCTCTGGAAAGAGTTCAGTTATAACAATTTCCTAAGTGTGGAAATAAACACTTTGTGTGGGTTGCTCTAGCATTTAAGGACCTCCTACCAGGTCTGACTTACAAACCAAGAAAATGGTCTTCCTGCTAGGTAGGATTAAAACAAATCTTGTTTTAGTCTTCCTAAACGTATCTTGTTTTAGTCTTCCTAAACGTCTCAAAAGTCACAGAAAAGCAAACGAAAAAACCCAAAACACCCAGTCATATAAAACCATGACTCTTCTCATCCATGTTCCTATGTGGAACAGCTGGGAGCAGCTTGTTAGGAGACACCAACTTATGGTCAGCCTAATCTCCTTCACAGAGAGTGAATAACAGGTGAAAACACAAGTGCTTCTGCCAACATCCCCTGTGTGAACAGACAGCAAACAAAGGCAACACTGGAAAAGAAATCTGCTTCCTCCTCTGTGCTTCATAAAAACCCCTACTACCTAAATAGTGCTGGTAAAGCTCGTTCAAGGTATCTTGACAGGTTAATTTATTGTTAGTCTTTTTCTAACTAAAGGGTCCAAAGCAAAAAAGAATAATTTTGGGGATTTGGCCTGAAGCTTATTTCCAGGTATCCAGGGAAATTTATCATTCCGGGCAGAAATCTATCAGCCAGGCGGTGTCACCAAGGGGGACATCTTCCCCGAGCGTCCCGCGTCAGGATTGGCTTTCCCCAAGCAGCCATCTGGCATTGAGGGCACCCAGGCAAGGCCTCTGAGGCACTCACACAAAACTCGCAGCCGGTGATGCGATGACAGCTCATCCACACACAGGCAATCACTCACAGTGTCGACCGGGAACAAAGGAGCTGAGAGGGGCCTTTCGTGTAGGTTCCAATAGGTTTATTCCAAGGAGGGTCTAGGGACAAAAAGCAAGAACTTGGAGGATCCAGGGGTTTTATAGGGGAACAGATAACCAATCAGGAGGGGGCAGAGGGGTGGAGGGAGTACAAATTGACAATTCATGAACCAATGAGGAAGGAGAAAGGAGGGATGAGGGAGAGGGGAACCAATGGGGCATCAAATAACAGAGAACTTTCCAGAACTTATGCATATGTAACAGGGGACATATATATTAACAGAGCCATGCATAAAAGGCGGTGGAGGGCCAACGGGCCACCCAAAAACTAACCATTTACATAGGGCAGCACGGGCTTGTGGGTGCTTGCCATAGGTTAGGAAGAGATGTCAAACCTCGGAGCCAGCCCACCAAGGATCCACAACTGATCCTGGGCCTTGCGTCTCCCCAACCACTCAGGCGGCGGCCACAACCACCACAACAATTCCCATCCTCTCTTTGGAGTGTATGATATGGATAGCTCCCTTCCAGCTGAGTTTGGGAGCAATAAGAATCTATATTATTATATTTATATATTTTATATCTATAAATTTATATTTTGGGAGAATAATAATTTATTCACCATAATCACAGGAACCACTTCATCAATATGAAGCTTGACTTGAATCACCTTAAACTGCCAGATTGCAATCATGTCAAGGGTCTGATAATATTTTTATGCACCAGGGCTACACTTTGAACTTTGTCAGGTAGCAGTCACCCCAGAGCAGTGGCATGGGTTGTGTTAGGACTTGGGGAGCACTGACCCACCTATCTCCTCAGAGGCCTTCTCATGAACCTCAGTAGATACCAGAGCATGACTCTCCCCATCCTAATAAGAAGTCTAATAGACAGTTGGATTATTTGAGATATACAAGCCAAGGAAAGCAAAGCTTTTGCTGTGGGAGGACTGTTCCAGAGTAGCTGGAGGTCATATTGGAGGTGAGGAACATAAACCAACCCAAATCTGCCTTCTGGATGACTAATCAGGCTGAGCCACAACTGAAGATCAGATGGTGTCTCATCTGCAGCCAGACTCTGCTATCACACTCCACCAGTGCTAAAAATTAATAGTGTGATAATCCCCTCTCCAGCGGAGAAACCATTCACAGTGTAAAAGGTGAATCTCACTTTTTGAAATGCCAGGAGTACTACAAACACAAGAAATTATAAAGCCCACTTTCCTTTTCCAATGAGCTGCAGCTCTTGGTTGATTCCTTTGGTGCCTGTAAAGCTGGTGAGCTCTAACTCACATTTTTCTTGCTGTGGAGTCATTCATAATGCTCTCTCTCTTACCCCATTCTCAGATATGCATTTGGAAGATGTCTCTCCCCTCCATCTGATGGGAACATGACACAGCTGAAACATGGAATAGACACAAACACCCACTCACAACTGACAAAAACCTTCTTTGGGGGGATTGTATATGGGCAGAATGATTTACACCCAAATACAAAGGAATTAGAGAAAGTTCATCATTTCCAAGACTTTGGAGCTATCTGGAACCTTTGAGATAATCTTATCTGGGTTGTACAACGCGGGCCAAAAACTACACCAAATGGTTTCTGGATAAAGCCCTTTCCTCTTTTTTTTTTTTTCTTTTTTTTTTTTTTTTAATCTAACAGGCATTCTTGTATGGAACAAACAATAAACTGGGATGCAATAGATCAGCATTCAATATCTAACCTTCTGTTTCACTTTGTGCTGCTTAATTAATTCTGTGCTTCAGATCCCTCTGGGCAAAATATAAACAACAATACTTCACTCTTTCACAATATTGTAGCTATTAAATATTTGTAGAGTCATTCAGATACCACACTGGTGAGAACTATGGAAAAATCTATACATAAATCAGAACTGTTTATGTTTCTGCTGATAGCAGAGATATTACAGAGATTTTCTTATATAAGTGGGGGAGGTGTTGGAGGGGGGTTGTTTTGTGTTCTTTTTTTATAAAATCCCCAAGTGTGGAGTAGATGCTGCTTCTGTTGTGTTACTGAAAAAAACCCGTTAAGCTTGGCATCATCATAGTACAAAAAAAGGGAACAAATACTTCTTAGTAGCAGTGTCATTCTTCACATCTTCAAAGCACTTTACAAATATCTGCCGGGAAGCTGACTTTCCACTCTGATGTTCCGATTCCCAGAGTATTGTTTCTATTTTGGTGAATTGTTTGTTATGACAGCATGACCTTCCTGAAAGAATAGCTTCAACATTTGAGCATTCATCCCTAGCAGAGCTACATCTGAAACTGCATTTTTAAGTGGCTCATCTAAAATATATATAAAAGCATGTGTCAATAATCCTTTTCTTTCTTACAAACTGACATGATGTTGTTCATACAGGGAAGAATGAGCCAAGACTTTCTCCTCCAGTGCCCAACAAGGAGGTTGAAGGCACGCCTTCATGGAAGGAACTGGGATTTAAGAGCATAAACACAGTTTTTGAGGGGAAAAAAAGATAAAAGTTGAAATGGCATATGCTAAGGAGACCATCCTCCTGTCATTCCCATCTTTAGAAGTGATGAAGAGCACAGAGAGCTGTAGGCTGCTCCTGAGACAGTGGATTGAGAATAGAAAGCTGAGCTTTGGATGAGATGCTTGGAGGACTTGGTCCTGGTCCTAGGCAGTTAAAGTCAGTGGTTATAGGAAGGAGTCCTCTGCAAATCATTTCTGCTGGAGAGCTCTGAAATAGACTTGCCTGAGGAAGTGAGACCCCAGAATTCAGTCTAAGGACTTCATGGCATGGCCCCTCCAAGCTCAGGGGTGGGAATACACCTTTTACTGTAAGTGAGCCATACAGCACGACTAGCATGGGCTTTGGGGCTGGTTCCTAGGGCAGTGGGATTGTATGAGTTGGCATCTATGTGTAGCAGAAGGATCTGTTTGCCAGACCCTTCTTTATAAACCCAGTAGTGAATGTGCTCTGGAAAGAGAGTGCAATGAAAACCAACTGCTCAGACAAAGTCTCAGTAAAGGGTCCAGCTAAGGGAAAAGCTGTAAAATGAGCCCAGACTTACACTGACAGCAGAAATCACCTACATAACCTCAGTCTGGAGGAAACCATGGGCTTCTTTCACTTGGAATCCTAGATTCAAGGTAAAACTTGATCATTGAAAAGCAGGGAGGAAGGCAGAAAAGAAGAAACTGCTCACCTACGTTTTCCACTGTGAAGTTCTGCAGTGGTTTGGGTTTTTGCTTCCCTCTCCCCATCTAAACATTAAACTTCACTTTTTCTTGTGAGCAAACACATCTCAGCAGCATGGGCACTGAAATCCACCATCAAGGCAGAACAGCCTTGCTGTAGCCTCCTCTAGCATGATGCAGTGCAGCAACAAGCAGTGTTGGAGTACCAGCTTGGAGAAATAAACATTAGACTAAAGATTATTTAATGACTGTTTCTAATTAAGTAATTTGCTGACCAAGGTCAGCAGCACAGGCTCCCACCTACCATGAAGATCTAGAGGACTGTGGTCTGCAAGAAGTGTAAATCAGGGGAATTTCTTTGAAGTCCAGATGTTGTGCCAATTTATACCCAGATAAGGATGTGAACCTTTCAGTTTGTCACTTGCTTCCGCTGGAAAAAGAGCAGGCCCAGGTTTTGTTACTAAAAGAGATCAAAGAGTTCGGTTTCTTGGAATCAGGATAGGAGGGAAAGCCACTCCCTAAAGATTTCCTGCTGCTTCTGTAGGAGAAGTGAAGAAACAGCCAAACAGAAAAAGCAACCAACAGGGTTCCTTGTATAACCAAGTCTCCTTTTAAACACCTTTCTCCATCTGGGATGTGTATAATTGCTATCTTCTGGTTCAAGCCACAAATAAAAGGCAATGTAAACATTTTAGAAGGGCCTGGATTCATCCTACCTAAATATAGGCAATGAGCTGTGCTTTCCATTTTACAAGCATGTCATTGTAGGCTCTATCTTACTAATACAGCATGTATATTTTCTATGCCACTAAGCCAGAAGAGCAGTGGCTGAGACCTGGTCTAAGGCTGATATCCGTGGTTTATGGCTATCACTCTCTAGAGTCAGTGGTTTGCTTTAAACCTGCCCAGCCTTGACCCTGCTCTGAACTCTGTGTCTTCAAGTCCTAATAAGCCCTGAAAGTCAATGGTATCCTGGGCTGCATCAAAAGCAGTGTGAGGAAGGGATTCTGCTCCTCTGCCCTACTCAGGTAAGATGCCACCTGTAGAGCTGCCTCCAGCTCTGGGGTCCCCAACATCAGAAGGACATGGAGCTGCTGGAGGGAGTCCAGAGGAGGCTACAGAGATGCTCCAAGGACTAGAGCCCCTCTGATCTGGAGACACGCTGGGAGAGCTGTGTGTGTTCAGCCTGGGGGAGAGAAGGCTTTAGGAAGACCTCAGAGCCCCTTTCAGTGCCTAAAGGGGCTCCAAGAGAGCTGGAGAAAGACTTTGGACAAGTGCCTGGACAAGGCGGAATGGCTTCAAACTACCAGAGGGCAGGGCTAGATGGGATATTGGGCAGAAATTTTTGGCTGGATGAGGATGTTGAGACCCTGGCACAGGTTGTCCAGAGAAGCTGTGGCAGCTCCATCCCTGGCAGTGTCCAAGGGCAGGCTGGACAGTTCTTGGAGCAACCTGGTCTAGTGCTAGGTGTCCCTGCCCAAGGCAGGGAGTTTGGAACTGGATGGTCATGAAGGTCCCTTCCAACTCAACTTGGCAGTGTTGTTTTTACGATTGGACTGGAAGATCGTAAGGTTCTTTTCTAACATAAATGATTCTTTGATCCTGTGTGTGTTTCCATTCAGGCTGTGCTGATCCCACCAACAGAGTGTGGCAGTGAGATGAAAACACAAGGTTTTAAATGCTCTGGATGGTAGATCAGGCCATTGGGGGGTGTTTGAAGGTACAAAGCTTTTTGAACCAGTGTTGGAAGACTGCATGAGTGGTTCTTCTCCTGGATCAACTTCAAGCCTCAACAGAGCCAGAGTGGTAGGGAAAAATGAACAAGGAAGAGCAAGCGAGATTTAAAGGCTTAAGTACCTCTCTGGCGTAATTTTCTTCAGTATGGTCTGTAGTAAACATTTATTTAGGAGTGCACTGATACACACAGACAGATGCTTTAAGACCTAATGTCCTGTTCATGTTCGCAGCTATGACGGCACAAAGTGGTAAGGTGATTTAGTGGTTATTTCCTTGCGTATCAAATTGTGTGTGTCATCACCTCATCTCATCCCCTTCTGATGACTCACATGGTCACCCTCCCAGCACCAGCATAGTACAGACAAAATTTTACATCCTGTTAGTACAGTATAGCAAAGGGAAGCTGGTTGCTGTGCCCCAGAAGAACAGGAACACTCACATGGGAGCTCCTGTGCTCATAGTACCAGATCCTCCTTTCTCAGACATATATTAGTAAGTTGTGTTCCCAGTCAGTTCAAACTCTTACATGGTTTCTTGAACTAGCCTTCAATAAATTCATCCTGGTGTGGTTAGCCTGCTCTGATGGACCCAGTCAGTGTAAGAAAGGAAATAATTCTTCATCCCTGGCAGAATATTATAAGACATGTATAAGTGTCATGTCTATAGAGACAAAAACTGGATTATAGAATTTAGGATTAATTGGAGAAAAAATATCAAAGAAGATAATATATTGGTGGGTCATGCTCTAGACTTGGTAGTTTTGATGGGCTGGACTTCTTGCCAAACTGTCTACTAATTCACAGTCTGCACTCCTTGGAGAACATGTTAGTGATTGCATGCAAATGTTCATCGATGGGATGAGCAATGTTAAGTCTGTGACAAATATGGAGAAGCTGTTTGGCAGCTCTGTTGGCCACAGCTGAAAAGTGCTGCAGCTCTTGCAGCATGTACACATCAGGGTGAGTTCTTGGGAGAAATGAGTAAAAGGTGATGCTGTATGTGTGGTTTATTGGTGTTTATTTCCTAGAGACCTACTCAGTCCTTTGGGGAAACATTGGGATTAACAGGAATTTTGCCTGTAGGTTCAAGTGCTCTATGTTGCCCTCTTTGTGTGCTGACATGCCAATAGCTTATCCTGCAAACCTCTAGAGAAATAGAGAATCTTCTTTACATCATCTTTGTTTAGAAATTTGGAGTTACTTTCTATTTAGTGTGGTATTCTTCTACCTTACACTTTTCCATACGCATAACCGGTGCTGCCATGGAGGTAATGAAACAGCGGAGTGTCTTTGAGCTAGAGGAGCACTCAAGATTATTTTAGGACAGCATATTTACTGCAAGTGAAAGGAAATTATCTGATGTGGTATACAGCACTTTTGTACCAGCACAGAGCTTGATGGTAGTTGTTACATCATTTGTTTTTTGGAAAAGAAGACTGCCCTGTAAACCAAGACAACAATAATAATGGTAAGAAATCTGAAGATAGTCCAAACCAACAGACCCCTTTCACAATTTGCTTGTGCAATAGCACACAGGGAGCAGAATAGGTGGGACATATGATCAAAATAACAACACCAGCCAGATTTATTAGATAGGTTGAATAGTGGAAAAGTATGAGACTTTTTTTTCCTTCACAGTGATTATCAAAGGGAATGCATGTTTAACCATATCCTAAATGACTCAGAATATTTTTAGGTAGCTGAAGGATTAACACAACATAAAGACTCCCCTCCTCACCAAAGTGCAGGGAGCTGTGTCCTGCAAAATCCCACATGCTAAAGATTCAAAAAGCTCTCCCAGACATTTGTTGTGACTATGACTATCAAAATCACATCACTGTTATTTGAGCCGAGGGAGTGTCTGCAAACTCAAACATAGCTGCTTATTGCCTGAAAAACTGTGGACCCTGAGAATTTGATAAATTTTCTTTGAAGGATTTTTTAAATCCAAAACCCACAGGGGTGAATGGGACAACTTCAAAATAACTGCAGCCTCTGCCTGTATGTATTTAAGCAACTTCATATGGGGACAATATTACTTCACACAGGGACAGAAAAAATTCAGTAATTCTTAGCTAAAATGTCTCAAGAGTGAAGCCTGTAGAAATTCCTAGGATTCAAGCTGAGTTAAAGAAGAAATTAGTAATACTCAAATACTGGAGCCAGAAAGGTTAGGCTAGTCAAGAGAAAATAATTCTAAATCAGTGAAGGTCATTTACTCTCTTCACATTCTTGAAAAGGCTTGTCTTGAAGAGGCTTTTGGAGTGAGCTGTCAGTTTAACATCAGCAACTGCAGATAAATGCCATCAGAGGCTGATGCTCTGGAGGAAAGATCAGCTTTATTTCACAAAGCAAAAACAAACAGCAGGGATAACAACAAAACTGCCGGGAGCAGGACTTCACCCACACTAAGGAAAGTTCTGCCAGATCCTCCATCTGTCACCTACAAGGATTGGAGGTTTCCTCCAGCCTTCACTTTGAAAGAATATATTTTGGAAGAGAGGGGAAATACCACTTGGGTATTGGACTGTGAAGAAGCTGTGGTATCATATTTGTTTCCCTACCTGACTTTTGGTCTTTTTAAAGGCTTATGTTGCTCACCTGAGTGGATCTGCTACAAGCCATCTGTTTATGGACTGGTTAATACCAGTATGTTTGTTGGTTGTAAAAGTCCCAGTTCTGCTTTGCTTATCTCACTGCACCAGGAGCTGAGCCAGCTCCTGAGACAGGATCACTGAGCAGGACAGCAGTGGTACTCATTCCCAGCAGCTGGCAGATAGCTAATTGTCTGAGAG